>JAJONR010000646.1:0-174269 GCA_029582245.1 Solanum etuberosum | reverse complement strand
AACTTAAGCATAACTTGCAAAATTTCAGATTTTGCTATTTCCAATTTAGTTCTTTTTGGAACTCAAGGTGCTACATCTAGTGACCTTAACACTTAAGAAATTTTAAATTTCTCGATAAAATCCTACTCACAACGAAGGATGGTTCGAGTCTTAGCTCAAAAAATTTCTGGGGTGTTACAGAAAGGATATGACAGGAAAGGTATATCTCTTAGAAGCATGATGAAGATTGACATGCAAAATTCATATGATTCTATTGAGTGGCCTTTTGTTGAGAAAATTCTGAGACTATTAAACTTCCTAACTAAGTTTATTAATTGGTTTATGGCTTGCCTCACAACTGTGTCCTATTATATACTAATCAATGGTGTGCCTGCTACCCCTTTTAAGGGAAAAAAAAAGGCTTAAGGCAAGGGGACCCTGTGTTCCCATATTTGTTTGTTCTGAGTATGGAGTATCTGAGTAGACTACTAAAGAACTTGAAGTGGAACAGGGAATTCAACTATCATCCCAAATGCTCTAAGGTGAACATAGTCTAGTTGGGATTTGATGATGATCTACTACTAGTTAGCAGAGTTGATATCAGATCTGTCCAGATATTGTTTGATACCTTCCAGGAGTTCTCCAAGGCATCAGGATTGTTAGCAAACACTAGCAAAAGTTCCATATACTTTGGTGGAGTAAGCATTACTGAACAGGATTAAATAATGGCATACACAGGATTTACTAGATGGGAAATACCTTTTAGATATCTTGGGGTACCACTTAGTACTAAAAGACTATCCATTGCTCAATGTGAACCACTGTTGGAAAAGATGCTAGGCCGGATCTCTTCATGGACAGCAAAGTTCCTATCCTATGCTGGTAGAGCCCAACTTATAAAGAGTGTATTGATATAAATGCAAACATATTGATCACACATTTTCATCTTACCAAAGAAGATATCACAATTGATTGAACAGATGTGTAAAAGATTCTTGCGGACTGGGAAGGCAGAAGTAACAAAGAAAGCATTAGTCGCTTGGAGTAGACTATGTCAACCCAAATCAACAGGTGGGCTGAATATGATTGATATGGAAATATGGAACAAAGCAGCAATCGGCAAGCTGTTATGGAATATGTGTACAAAGAAGGATAAACTATGGATCAAGTTGATACATGCATATTATGTGAAGGGTAGATGCATTTGGGAAATAGAACCAAAGCAGGCATCTTGGGTGATCTAGAAGATATTTAAGGTAAAAAAATATTTCATAGATGCTGGCATACCTTTGGATACAGTACATACAATGTCCAGGTTCACCATTAAAAGCCTATATCAAAAGCTACAAGGACACTTTGAAAAGGTTAGATGGAAGAGAGTGATATGTGGTAACCAAGGTGCACCTAAATGGATAATTAGGCTGAGATTAGTCGCATTGGAAATAATATACACTTGTGAAAGATTGACCAAATGGGGAATGGACATAAACTTACAATGCCAACCGTGCAATAATCATCTTGAGTCCATTCAACATTTGTTCTTTGGGTTCAATTACACTGGACAACTATGGTCTAGGTTACTCAATTGGATGCACATCCAAAGATCTTGTATGGAGTGGGAGGGGGAACTCAAATGGGCAGAGAAGTGGTGTAAAGGGAGAAGTAGTAGGGCTGAGGTATACAAGATAACACTAGCTGCAGCAGTCTATTTTATCTGGAAGGACAGGACCCAACGATTATTCCAACAGAAGAGAAGGAGCTTTGAAGACATTCTGAAACACATTGCCCAGGAGGTCTACTTCAGGGCTCATCTAAAACCTCAAAATAGGCTATATATCCAAATGTTTAGATGTTATCCATAGTCTAGATTGGTAGAGGAAGATAGATGCTAAGATAGTCAGGAGTTGGGTATGTCCAGGCCTGTATGTCCTATCGAAACTTGAGATGTAGTTCTTACTTGGTAATAAAATACTTTATTTACCAAAAAATTTTTTTTTGGTCTTCAACGTATTAGCAGTTCTTTGTTTAATAATAAGTATTGATTAGGCTGTCAATTTTTTAAGAGAAAAGGTTTTGTCTTACAGTAGTTATTTTTTGGTTGAAAAGTTGATTTGATTGAACTTTTTTTGGCCATAAAAATTTTGATTTACTTTGTTGTGAACTTGAAATCCTTAAATCACTGGAACATGAAATATGAAAAATAAGTGATTTTTAAGTTGAACAATGGCGGAGGGCAGCCATTAATTTAGTTTTATTTCCTTTATAATTATATGAGCTTTATTTCATTACACATGTATATAATAGGTTATGAATTAAGAATTTTGTGATTAATAAATACTTATCATTTAAGTAGTTTATTTATTTGGAATCATTGAAAAGTCTTAAGACTTTATACATGTAAGATAATATATTGTGCCAATATATAAATTGAGAATAATGATTAATAAATAGGATCTACGTCTATTTATTTGAGTCATTAGTATATTCTCAATGTATCATATATAAATTGTCCTAAGTGAATATTGGTGGTAGATATCTATTTACTCAAATGTAGATTTACCATGAGCTAGGGTGTTCGTGGTTCAGTTTGAATCGGTTATTGATTAAAACAAAAACCAAAGCAATCTAGTCGGTTTTTCTAAATTTCTAAAACCAAACCAAACCAAACGAAAAAAATAACCGTCGGTTTGGTACGGTTTGGTTCAGTTATTCTGATTTATTCGGTTTGAAAGTTATAATTTTCTTGAGGACGTACGTATCTCGATAGAAAAAAATACCAAGTACATGAACAATCCATAGAAAAGCTAATATCAGTTCAAATAAGCAATACTAGAGTTATCATTACACAAACAAAGTGATTCAATTAAGAGAAAGTGTGACTATTTTATGTGAACAATGGTAGGTAAAGACTAAAATAGATTTTGATTGACTTGGATATAGGATTGTTATAGTTGGGCTTGAGAAAATGATAAAGTTAAAAACTTAAGTTAATTAAAATTTAATAAAATATTTTTAATTTTTTTATGAATAATATATAAATAATTATAAAATTTATATATCTAATTTATCGGTTGGGTTTGGTTATTTTTACGGTTGTTTTTTAGTAAAACAAAAACCAAATCAAATAATATCAGTTTTCAGAATTTAAAAACCAAACCTAACCAAACAAAACCAAATATCAGATTTTTTAATCTGTTTGGTTTGGATTGCGGTTCGATTTTATTTTTTAACCATAACCATGAATAACCCTAAGTCCATGAGATACTATAATGCTTAATTAATTCATGAGAAGAGATATTAAAGGATTTCATTGGTGTGAAAGGGAAAAATGTAATATCTTGAATTCTCAGATGTATTAATAGTAAGGACAATTTGATATGAGAAGGAGGTGTGTGTCTTAGACAAAGAGAAGACACACAGTATATCTTAAGCTCATGAGATAATTATTAGAAAAGAAGGGAAGTCCAAATCAAGTTATTTTAATCTTTAACTATGCCAAAAATGGTTATTTTTCAAATTTGGTCATAGTTTAGGTGGTCATGAATTTTATGATCTTTGTTTGACTTGAAATTTGATGGTTCATCGAAAATTATTTAGATGAGTTTTAGATAGTTTGTTAGATTAAAATTTTATTTGGATATGATAAGATCATTCTTTATGTTAGTTATGTTTGTTAAATTTGGAACATGATTGCACATGGTTATTTAACATGAATTGATATGTGATAAGAATATAGGTCATATTGTTTTAATTCCTTAAGATGCTTAAATCACTTGAATTTGAATTTGGCCACAGTTTTGGACATAATTTTTTTTGGACTCCAATTGACCTGAAATTTGATAAGTTCATATTTGATAACGGTCTAGAAAGAAGTACTCACTGCTATGTGGTTATAATTTTTTTGAGATCGTTAAATGATTTTAAAGTTGTTCATTGGAATTAAGATGAGATTCATTATGAATATAATCCTTTATATCTATTTTATTTATGTTAAATGTGATGCATGATATTTACACGTGATGAGTTAACATGAATTAATATATGATGAGGATATAAATCTGATTATTTTTAAAATCTATTGAATCTGAATTTGATCATATCTTTGGAGATAAATATTATTTTTGAATTCTGATTGATCTGAAATTCGGTAGGTTCATCAGAAACGATCAAATTTAAAATACTCATTGTAATGCAATGATTTGGTAATTTGAGGTCGTTCAGATGATGTTTTTAGAAATTTTTTGTATCTTGAAAAAATAATTTTATCGAAAAATTATTCGACTATGATATAGTGGTGATAGAGTTTGTTCTCTATGGTCTTCATGACTAAATTTTAGTGAAGTATTAAGTTCATGTGTTGGATTAGACCTTCCTCCATATCGGATGAAATTAATACAAGTCATTAAAGTTTATTCTCTAGTTTTGACTATCTGTATTGACTCTCCTAAACTGAGTAATATTCGATTGGATCAATGGATCTAGGGATAATGATATTCACTTGACTTAAATTAACATATACTCTCCATCTGAGTTAGTTTTTGTTCTAAATCTGTTGAAGTGAATATCTGACACCGCATATGTATGTTGCATGAGTAGTCACTTTTTCATCAAAATTTATAATTTAAGATGCATGGATATCTATGATGTGTGTTTTGAATTTAATATTCAATGTATACATAAACATGCTGTGTTTTTTTTTTGGAAAACAGTGTTCAGATAAAGTACATAGTTTTTAGAATTTTGTTCTTTATTCTTCATTTGTATATCTATTTTACAAATGATGATATGTGTTATGTTATAAGAATTTTTGAACAGAAAAATTTTAAATTCTATTTTGATCATATAACGTTTTCAACTAAATTGATCATGATTTTGGAATTTGAAAGAAAAGGACTCTGATTGATCTGAAATTTGATAGATTCATAAGAACGACCTAGTAAGAATTTTTTTTGGATCGTTATATGAGGTTTTGGTCATATTTGGTTCTAGGGGTCCCTCCCATGATTACCAAGATTAAATTGTAGTGACGTATTAGTTTTATGTGCTGACTTAGACCTTCCTCCCGACCGGATGAAATTGATACAAGTCACTATGTATTTAATCGTCTAGTTTTGATAATCTATATTAACCCTCCTAAACTAAGTAATATATGATTGGATCAATGTAACTAGAGGATTTTCACTTGACTTAAACTAACAGTAGACTCTCCATCTGAGTTAGGTCTGTATAAGTTTATGGAGTGAATAATCGATCATTGTACATGTGTATTGCATGAGTAGTTCTCCAATCCCATCGAATGGCTATTCGAGATGCATGCATATATATGTATAAATGAGCCCTGAATTTTGTTATTTTTGATTATTCGAAATATTATCATCTATTTAACGTATTATATCTCATATTCTCACTAGACTTTACGCAGCCACTTAGTACTACTTAAGCTTTTCTTTTGATAGAGATAAGATATTAATTCAAAGAATGCATTGTACACGTACCTTATGTTAGAAGGAATTATTTTCAGTTTCTAACTAGATAAGAGATGAATATTTAATATATTTGTATGTAACTCTCTTATAATTGAGTTTGATGAATATTTTATTTCTTGTGGTATATTGTTGTGTGATTTTTTTCGTATTATCTCTCATAAATTGAATTTTATTAATCTATCTCATAAGAGAAAGTATCTGTTAAATTGAATGAAACTTATTGTACACTAGCGTTTAATTTATTTATATTTGAATAGAACTTCGAGGTTGGTTAAAGGATGGATATAACGGTTCATTGAAAGTGAGGTCACTACCAACATGTGAGTTCTGTTTAGAAGGAATAATAACTAAGAGACCTTTCCTCTTAAAAAGTAAAAAGTGGTAGTGATAAGTTAGAATTATTCTATTTTGATTTGTGAGGTAAATGAACGTTCAGGCAAGAGGTGACTTTGAGCATTCTGAGATTTCCACAAATGGTTACTCATGATATGAATATATATTTTTTGATGTTTTGTCTGTCTGATTGTCTTGATAAACTGATCAAAATATTTAAGACAAATGAAAATAACATCATGAAAAATATATAAAGTCACTGCAATCTGATTGTAGTGACGTAAACCTATCTGCAGAGCTCATGAGTCACTTATCTTATAGAATAATTGCATTTCAATTGTCTACACCAGACACTCTATAATAGATTGGTGTAGAAGAGAAAAAAAGTAGACTCTTATTAAGATGATAAGATTAATTATTGATTTACTATTAGTTATTTTGTTTCTTTTGGGATAGGTTCTAATAACTACATATCACATTCTGAATTCAATTTCTTTCAAATCATTACCTTGAACAACTATAGAACTAGTTGGATTTGACGTAAGTCTAATCTGTGACATGTTCATATATAAGATTGTCCAGCACATGTGCTGAGTGAGAGAATAAGAAAATTGGAATTAAGAACGGAATGTGTATGTTAATTGGATATCCTAAAGAATGAAAGAAGGTTTATTATAATGTCCTAAAAAAAATAAGGCAATTGTTAACACAACTGTCAGATTTCTAGAAAAGGATCATTTAGTAAACCATGTTCCGAGAAGTAAAATAGTTTTAAAGGAATTGAACAAAGAAATAATAAATTAGTCAATTATAAATTCAGACGCTCAAGAACATTTAATGGGTATGTCAGAATTGACGTTCCATTGCATTTAAGTAGTGGGAGAAACGTTACTAGACATAAGAAAACTACTATCTCAAGTAGTGGGAGTGATGTTGAGCAAATTAAAAGAACACTACATGAAAAAGTTGTTAATATTTTAATATCGAAAGATTTTGAAGAAAATACTAATACTCAAGAACATGAAAGTGTGATTATAATAGTAGTAATTAGTCATAGTGGGAGCATCATTATGAAAATTGATTTGTTTTGTATGCTTGAGAGAAATTTCATGATAGAACTCCTGAAAAGAAGTACACTCTTGGAGGGTTTAATTATAAGGTCTCTCAAGATCTAGTACAAAACCGATTTGTCACGACGAAGCACTACTAGAAAAAATTGTATGCGAAAATAACTTAGTAAATTTCTTTCGATAAGAAATAAAAGAATGCCTGTGAAAGTTGTAAATGTATAGTTAAGAGTCTAAGTGGGAGATTTTTAGGGTATATACTATTAATCATGTGTTTATACATAGTATTCTAATAATTTTCAAGATTAAACATCTAAGTGGGAGATTGTTAGGATATATACTATAAACCATGCATTTAGATATAGTACATTATAACAATCGTGAAGGTTAAAAGTCTAAATGGGAGATTGTTGGGATATATGCTATTAACCATATGTTTAGATATAGTATTTATTATAGAATAATTATTTATTCAGTTTTAATAGATCATATATTCGTTTATGGTGTCTGTTTACTTATATAGTAGATGATTTAGTGTATAGAGTTTTAGCTTATACATAGAGAATTAAATAATCGGTTCTTATAAATATAAAGGTTTTTGTTCACAATCTAGGATTGAAATTGGACATGCCATCGGTAAAGTTGTAGTACAAGATTATATATAATTATTTTGATTATGGGAACGGTATAGTTCCAACTTCTTGTGCTAGTGCATTTTGTATGTATTGAACAGGACCGAGTAGAGATAGTTTTTTTAGACTGATTGACAAAAATATATTCTCTGAACTGTTAAATATACTTCTATTGTCAATGCTGATATAACTATTATGATCAGTATATATTAATTATCGTTTTGATTTATTAAAATGTGAGATTCTAAGATTGGTCAATATGCCTGGTAGATTGGATGGTAATAATGTATATTGCTGAAATAATAAGTTAGTTGATAGAATCAATGTCTTGTAATAGAGATTGATTGATATGCCTTTTTGAGAAACTTATAAGTTTTTATCATGTCAAACCTTGCAAGTGGATTTATGAATCTGACACATGAAATAAGTTAAGTAGTGTTCTAAAGGAAATTAATCATTGAATTAAATTCGTCACTAATATAATTTACTGATTAGTATCTGTAATCTTAACATGGATAATTACATAAGTGTTTAATGGGGAATTTTGAAATCTAAATAGAAGAGTACAATTACGAATTTCTAGTGGAATGATTTGTAATTTATTATGGTAAGAATAATTCAAATTAATTATTCAAAATTAGTTCCATAATAAGAAGCGACAGTAATTAATTTTGTGGTCCCTACAGTGCCCATATTTAACTAGAACTCAAAATTCTCTTTCTAATGGAAAAAGTGGAGTCAGGCGTGTATTTGGTTTTAAAAGAAAACTACCGTGTTTTTTTTTGAAAAAAATACAGACTGCGTTTTTTTCTCCTCTTTGGATTAGAAAGAAATCTTTATGAGTAGGGATTCTCCTAACCTAGAAAAATATTGAAGGTTTCTATTCATACTTGCCCACCCAAGTATTGAGTGAGTTCGGATGTGAACTTAGGATCACTGTAGAAGACCATAGTTGTTGTCTATTTTGTGGATTCGCTTGAAGGTCTGTCTAACTTGAAGATTCGCTTGAAGGTATCTGCTCACGCTTCAAGAGGTAATTCTTGAAATAAATTTCACGAAGTTTATGTGTTCTAGAATAATAGTATATGTTCCAGCATAAACGATTTGGTTATCTTTTATTCATTTAAGCAGTAAGATTTTGGTATGCTTCCGCTGCGCATATAGTTTTCTAACATGGAGAGGCCTAATTATTTTAATTTTTCATTATGTACTCAAATAATAGAATGAAGACAGGGAAAGTGATTCGTACAGACTTAATTGAAAATATTATGACATGCTACATCGATGGAAAGCTGAAAGGAAACAACGTCAAAATGGAAAATGTGAAACGGTAATATAAGTTTTTTTTATAATTTTTTTCCTTTTGTTAGAATATTAAGTCTTACTACTTTCCTAAAGTACACTCACATTTATCTATTTATCTAACAATATTTATTGTTTAGAATGAAGGTTTTAGATGAACCTTCGACATGTTTTATTTTATTTTATGTCATACTTGACAATTGAGCTTAAGTTATAGTCATTTGCAATCGAATTAGAATTTAGTTGCAGTTAATATCCCTTTTCTTCTTCCTTTAAACAATAATGATTAACGTATCGTTTGTTTTTTATGTATCCAAGATTATCGAACGTGTTTCTTGTGATTATTATTATTATTTATTAGGTAATATTGTGATTTTAATTACTTTGTAATGTAATTTCAATATGAAAATTAAGGAAATTCTTCTTGGATTGCAGTTTTACTTCCATGAGAGAAAACATAGTATGTGTCGATCTATTGGGGATGTAAGAAGATATATCTTCAAAGGTTTTGAAAATTTGAAAGTAGATGTTCAGCCAGAAACCAATGTAGTAATCAAGTCAATGATAAGTTGTTGCATTACATGAATTTTCTTAGATAATGATAGCAATTTTAATAATCTTTCTAGAAACCCAATTTACTTATTTAGAGAGTTAAAGTATTTGGTCAAGCTATTAACAAAAACAAGGACTTTTGTGTAGTATAATAGTTATGATTTTTCACAATTAAGCTTAATAATTGGCTTTTTACTTTTTGAAAGTTCAGACGAGCACCAAAATTTGCTCTAATATTGATAAAAGATTTTTTTGAATTGATTAGGAAAACACAAATTAATTTACTACATTCCAAAATTACCTTTTAAAAATAACTTCTAACAAAAAGAAACACTTTCAAAATATGAGGGGTAGGGAAAAGTGTTATACCACATTGGATCTTATGTACTCTTGCTTGAATTTTTCTACAAGAAATTATTTTCATAGCTTAATTTTATTATAATCCCTAGTTACACAATGGTAACTTTAAACCTAGTGTTAAGGCACCATGACAATTATATTATTTTTACAAAAAAATCTTATTAAGTTTTAAGGTTGGGGGTATAGAAAATAAATCGAAGAAAATAAAAGGAGAATCTTCAATCTGAAAGAGGGAATATGCAGCAAAGTAGCGCAAAAGAAATGGACACGACAATCAAGACAAGAGTGAGACTTAAAAATTTCTTGATGATGCATGGAACAACCTTATGAACATGGATGACATCGCAATAACCATGTAACTCATGTTAAGACAACTATTATTAATTGCAGTTAAAAAATTACACAAATAAAAAGAAAAATAGATATTCGCGACACACAACTTTTGTAGCTAAACATAAAAGTCGAAGCTCATCCTATTTAATGAAGGTCCTTTTTTTAATATTCATGAGCCTTATTTTTCTATCACTTGGTCATTGCATTTACAAATATAAGTATCTAAATTTGTTGAAACTCTAATAAATTTGACAAAACAACTACCTTTTACAGATTATGGGTTCCATCCACAAAATGAAGTAGACAATACTGTTCGAGAATATCGATGAAAAAGAGATTGTTCCATGAACTTGTAAATATTCTCATTAATGAAGAAAATGGTAAACGAGATGACGACAAAGAAAAACTGATTTTAAGCTTGCAAAAAAAAGGAAGAGTTGGTTATATGATTTTCACATTATGAAGATCTCTAGGCAAACTCGTAACTAATACATTCGACAAGCTCACAAGAGTTCTTTAAGTAGTACTTGCACGTTTATTTGTTATTTACTTTTGTTTGTAACAGATAGAACATGAATATTTTTTCTTTATTTTCTGAGTCCAATTTAGATCTTATGTATTGAATAATTGATTAGTTTCATCTTGTTATAAAATATCATTTTAATGTATGTTTCTGAATTAGTTTCATATTGATATAAAAAACAGTTTAACGTATACTTTTCTATTTATGTCTATGTCACTTAGAACTCATAGCTTTCTATTTGCTGAAAGATTTTTTCAATGTCTCTATTAGAAACACCAATTCTCCTTCCTAGTTTAAGGCAGGTAAAACTTGTTTTTTAAAATATTCGTAATTTGGACATCAATTTTTGACTTCGGCGAAAATTTCTTTACTCATAGACTTCATAGATATGTTAGGTTATTCAGAAAAAGTTCGAAATTGGAACTATATAATCATAAAAGGTCTAAATATACTTTACATCCTTCTATCTGTTAGAAATACCCCTCTACTTACATTTTAGGCTTAGGCATATCACTTGACTAATTGTGCATACTGCATTAAAATTACATATTAATTCTACATGCTATTTGATTGCTGGTCCTATTTTGTTTTACTCCAACCTGAATTAAATAAATTTATTCATCTGATTTTCTGACATACCCGAGCAAGTCTTTTATTGATTATTTTTTTAAAAAAAAGTAGTATTCCTCAAAATTATTTTTCATTTAAAAACTAGACATCCATAGGTCAGATTGTGAAAATTAAATTATAAGAAATAGGAAACACCAGACCTCCAGAGGTGTTTTCATAAAAAAAAATATCCTAAAGAAATCAATCTCTAGAGGGCAGCTTGAATTTAGGCCGAATGAATCCCTTACCCAAGAGATTTTGAAGCTGAATAGTAAACTCTTTGAGCACTGCGTGGGCCATACGGTAAGGAGGAATACACATAGGATGACTGCCCGCTTCAAGGTCAATAGAAAAGTCAATATAACACTTAGGGGAAAGGCTCGGTAAGTCAGTAGGTAAAACACCCACAAATCACGAACAACTTGGACCAAATCAATAGAAGGAACCTACCTACTCACATCCTATACATAATCCAATAAGCTAGACATACACTAACCATTCATCTCTAAGCCAGAATAAAAGAGATAACCCCAAATGTCATCTGAATATGAGACCCTCGCCATACAAACAAAGTAATACCACGCATGTCTAGGGTAAAAGTCTTAGAAAAACTATCCAAGACCACAATATAAGGGGATAAACAGTCCATGCCTAGAATTGTATCAAAATGTAATAGATCAAACAATATGAGTTCTGCCCAGGTGTCATGCCCTTGGATAGTCACCAAACAAGATCGAAACACTTGATATACTACTAAAGACTCATGCACTGGGGTGGAAACATAAAATGTCGTTGCCAAGGTCTCCAAACACATACTCTAATAGGAAGCATAATACACAGATACACATGAAAAAGTAGATCCTGAATCAAATAAAGTTGAGGCGGGCTGATGGCATAAAAGAATCATATATGTGATAACAACATTTGATGCCTTAGCCTTTACCCTCGCTAGACCAGCATATAGATTGGCATTTTTGGCTCTACAAAGAGCATCAACCGTGCCGCCAGATTTTTCTCACAGGGTCCACCCCGTGCTCCTTAATGATTGCCACGTCGTTCCTAACCCAAGGCACCGCCTCTAGCTGGACGTGCTACCGCTACAATTGGTCTAGCTGGATGTGGGGCAGGTGCAATCATCCCTCTCTAGGGACAGTTTCTGGACCACTAATCAGGCTCCCCACATTCATAGAAACCTTTTGAAGATTTTCCCATAAAGTAAAGGACACCACGACCTGAAACACTTGACACTGAACCCCATATACTCTGACCCATACTAATATCCCTATAAAGCCAGAACTGAGGCCTAGACATGCAAACTAGACTTACCTTGCTGAAACCTTTGTCTAGGTCTATCATATGAGTAGCTGCCTCTTGAGTGGAACCCACTGTAGCTACCTAGAGGTCGATCATTCTTGTCATTGCCCCATGGGCCTCGCAATGGAGCTCCTCCATAGTGCGGCCATAGTCCACAACATCCAAGAAGTTGTGTCCCATTGAAGCTAAAGACTTAGTGTTAACCTACACAGAAAATTCAACCCATGAACAAAGCAACTGTCATGCACCAAGCCTACACCCTGGATGTAGTCGGCTCTCAAAAACCATTGTTGGTGTCACGCCCGAGCCTAGACCCTGGATGTGGCTGATGGGTCTGAGATTTAGACTCATTTGGGGCTTTATTTATATAGATTTAGTGTCCTCAAATGCTTAATTTGTGCCATAAACTGATGTTAAAGCCTTGATTTTCAGGTATATGAATTAAGGAGCAAAGCAAGGACACTAACAGGCAAAACGGAACAAAAATAATTGAAGAAGTGAAGAAAGGAGAGCCTGAGGATCGCCAAGAGCACTTGGCGTGTCGCTGAGTGGCTTCTTTAATCGCATAAAGTTCCAGTGTGCTAGCTTTGAGGGAAGAAACCAAGTCGGCGATAGAAAAAGGACAGTCGGTGAATCGCCAAGCAGTTCCGCGTTGAAAAGAGAGATCGCCCAAAGTTACAGGACTTGAGGATGCTTAGAGACAAGACAAAAAAGCTATAGAAGAGAGCAATGGGTGGTTCGCCGAGTTTTTCGGCGAACCCGACTTACCTCGCCTAATGTCACTTTGTGGCTAATTTTCGGTGACTATAAATAGAATTTTGAATTGTAAATAAAAAAGTTTTTGGACAATAGGGAATTAGTCTAGAACAGTTTTTTCTTAAGTTTCTATAGTTTCTTAGTAGACTTGAAGGCTTTTTGAGATTCAATTTGGAGAGTTTTCAAGTGGGTATTGAATTTTCTTCAAATTGAAGCATTGTAAAAGCTAAATTACTCTTACCCAGTTGATGGCTAATCGATTTGGTAATCATTTTTCCTCTTTTATGATGTTTGGCTAAAACCCCAATTCTTGGGTTGTGATTATGTGATTATTGATTGAATTAGTTTATGGATATTGTTAATTACTAGTTTAAATGCTATATTGAAGTGGGTTTAATCATTAGCTGAGGTTTAATTCATGAATTGTAGTTGCAAATGCAGTTCTACTTTTATGTTCTTAGCTTGCTCGAGAGAGAGGTTTTTGAACCAAGGCTTTTTATTAATGGTTTGTAGGTACTGGGTTGATTTGGGTTCAGCTCGAGAGAGTGAATCCTAAACCCAATCCTACCCATCTTGCTCGAGAGAGTGAATCCTAAACCCAATCCTACCCATCTTGCTCGAGAGAGAATATGTATTAAGGTTATGGGCTGTTCTTAATTGCTATGCTTGTTGATGTTCGAGAGAAATCACTTGAAGCGGAATAGTTCTTCGAGAGAAAACTATTTCAATTATAGTCTAGCCTACCCACTGATAGTTAGCTGTTTACTAGTAATTTTAATTACCCATATATCAAAATTTGCCTATAATCGATCACATCCCGAGAATTCCTCTCCTTATTGTTATCTCTTAAACTGTTTGTGACTGCATCGTAGTTGATAATTGCAAACCAACCCCCCCCCATCTGACATTTAATGTCACCCCTTTGATTTGTTTGATGTCTTTTTCGATAATATCTATTCCTATATCTAATTAGATCACATTCGTACTTCCTAATTGAACTTTAAACACGTACCGCTCCCTGTGGGATTCGACCCCAACTCATTTGTTGGGTTATATATTGCTTAACGATCGTTTACACCTAGAATTTGATCAGGTGTGTTTGAGATGTTTTAAAATCATCAAAATGGCGCCGTTACCGGGGAGTGGTGTTGTTTAAAATTCTTTTATTGAAGTTGAATTGTGATCTTTGTAGTTATAGTTGAATCTACTTATTTTAGTTTTGGTTTTGTGTTACTTGTGTTAAAAAGAGGAGGAGATGAGCGTTAACGGAAGTAATGGTAGCCAAGTGGGCCACCAAGATGACATTAGGAATCTCAATGATTTCAATGACCCAAACCAATTGGGTGGTTTTGGTGCCATTTCTTTACCTCCAGCTGAAGGAAACACTATATTTCACATTACAAGCATAATGCTTCAGCTCCTACAATTGAAAGGATTGTTTGGGGATCTGGCTCATGAGGATCCCAATGAGCATATCAGGAACTTTGTGGATGTTTGTGGGTCGTTCCCATTTAAGAACATATCGCAAGAAATGGTCTGTCTCAGGTTGTTCCCGTTCTCTTTGATGGGTGAAGCTACTAAATGGTTGGCTGAGTTACCGAGGGACTCTATCACCTCTTGGGAAGACCTTACAACAGCATTTCAAGTGAAATTCTTTCCCCCATCAAAGATGATGACTCTAAGGGATGGTATCCAAGGTTTCAAATGCTTGGAAGGTGATCCAATCCATGAGACATGGCTGAGATTTAAGAAGCTGGTGCTTCAGTGCCCATCTCATGGACTTCCAGATAATGTGCTGCTGCAATATTTTTATAGAAGCCTTGATTCGGTAAACAAAAGAGTGGCTGATCAACTTTCTCCGGGTGGTATAATGCAACAGCCCTATGCAATAGCATCCCAACTCCTTGATTGCATGACCAAGATAAACAGGGCATGGTACACTCGAGAAGACCAAGTCTTTCCTCTTACTTATAAAATGACAAACGAGCAGATCGATTAGGATCAGGAGAGAGACCAAAATATGGCTAAAATGATGACCCAGCTGGATATCTTGGCCAAAAATATCATAGGTGCTGGTACAAGGAGTGTTAATGTTGTGGGTGTTAGTGGAGCAAACCCCGATGAAGCACAATTTGAAGCGCTGTACAATGAGGAAGTGAACTTCCTAGCCAATCAAGGAGGAGGCTATCGTGCTAACTACCCAAGACAGGGTGGAAATCAAGGATGGAATAGAGATGAGGGCTGGAGAGACAATGGCAGAGAATCGTGTGATCGTAACGCCACTTGGAAGGAAACAGAGGGGGAGAAGGATAGGTATGTTCCTCCCCATGAGCATCAAAAGCCCAATGATTCTGAAGGTGGCCGGACAGAATATCTGCTCTCACGCATTCTCAACAAGGTTGAAGGTTCCGACAAAGTGTTGAAAGAGATGAAAGACGATGTCTCGACTCTTAATAAGACAGTGACCTCTCACTCAGTTTCTATTAAGCAGCTGGAGACCCAGATGGGTCAAATTTCTTCACATTTGAATCCGCTTCAACAAGGGGGGTTGCCTAGTGACACAATAGCAAACCCAAAAAATGAAGCTTGATTTGGTATCCTCGTCGTGCTACACCATTAACTAAGGCGCTTCTTGGGAGGCAACCCAAGTTTTTAATGCTTTGGTTTTTGATTTTTGAATAGCGGGTGTTGAATGTGTAGGTTGAAAATTGGAGTGTGTTGGAAAAGAAGTAGTTTGGCCAGCAAAAAGTCCAGTCGGCGACTCTCCAAAAAGGTCGGTGAGCCCGACTTGGACCTACAAATTTTGAGGTGGAAGCCTGTAAAACTCGGCGGGTCCATGACTTATCAGCGACTCACCGAACAGGTCGGCGAGCCTGTTTTAGTCCGCCGTTTGGACCGCCAAGTTGACTGAAGGTCCTGTAAAACTCGGCGAGGTAAATAACTACTCGGTGCATCACCAAGTGGTTCGGTGTGGCGACTTACTCCGCCGAAAGGGCCGCGAACTTAAAGGTTTTAAAAGGCCAAACGGTTTAAAATTTCAAAATCTTCCATATTCTCTCATTTCTAACCCCGTACACTCTCACCCGCACTTTAGGTTTTTCATATTTTTCTATATTACTTGCTTTTTGTGTTTGATTTTGTTCCCGAATTTGGAATACATTGCTGCCTAGCTTTTCAAATTTAAAATTCACCATACAGGTTGGTTTTCCGAACCCCGTACTTTAGTTTAGTGGTTAAACTAAAATGCAATCGGTAAATGCGTATTAATATGTGTTGGGTAGTTGTTTGATTGGTGTTTTATGTGTTAGAGTTCCCGTATTGTGTTCGAATTTTCTCCTAAAGGCTTAAAAGATGATTTCCCATATTTTGATTGTTAAAATTGACTCGTAATTATTGGGTTGAGGTTATTTTGTGTTTGTTTTAGTTGGGTGAAGGCTAAGTAACACCAATTTGCACCAAATGACGTAATTTACCCGATGATGGAGCGTTTGACGCCATTCTTAAGGGCGAAAATCGTCAAATGGCCAATTTTGGCCAAATCAGGGGAAATCTAAGTACCCCGAAGGCTTGGGTCATATGGGTCTGAGTCTAATTTCATAGTGTAGGTGTTTGATTTTGATTTCGGGGGCTGCGGGCTTGATTTTGGGACACGAGGTTGAAAACTGGCACGTTGGGTCGTTTGGCGAGCTGCGTCGAGCTCACCCAATGGTTCGGCGGTTCTCCAATGTCCCTCTTTGATCACCCTTAATTTTGTTATTTGGCTGAATTGAGTCTGTAACTTTCGGGGAGAAGCCCAAGCTCATCGAGTTCACTCGGAGAGTCGCTGAAAGGTTCTTTTGATAGCCCTTTCTGTGCTCCTAACCCTTAAAATACACTGTAATATTCGGTGGGCTATTCTAAGCTTGTCTATTGGTATCGGTGATTCGCCGAAGGGCCTTGAACATCGCCGACATGCCTTAATTCTGGAAAATTTCGAGTTGATCCTCTCCGGGAGCCGGATCTGGCTCGCCTAAGAGACTCGGTGACTCACCGACTGGTTCGGTGAGTCTTTCTGCAACTTGATTTCTGCAATTTTCTTGAACAATTTCTAACATGTTTTGATATATTTTGCAGATATGGCTAGACCCAAAGTGTCAAGAAGAGACATGCCTCCCCGCAAGCGGTTAAAAGGGATCCTTATAAGTGAGGATGCAGCGGCATCCAAAAAAAAGGAAACCAAACTCCCTACCAAGGGAGGGAAAGGCAAAGGAAAGGGCAAGGCACCCGTGGTTGAGTCATCGGAGGTCACCTCCAACAGTAAGGGAGTCTACGCGACTCACCTTACCATATAAGAAAGCGAGGAAGAACACTAAGATTCTCAGGCTACCATCTTTGAGCCTGAAGACGACCAACTTCTATCGGCACAGAGAGCTGAAATGCGCTCCAAAAGGATGCATGATCCATCTAGGATCCGGGTGCCTCCGGCTCATCCTCCTCCTCCAGCTTCAGTTCGGACTGTGGTTCCGGCACCACCTGTACAGGGTCCTCCTCCCTGGTCTCTCAACAGACTAAAGGCGGAGGGACTGAGGACTATCATTGAGGAGAAGAGGTTGTCCACAGATGGTGTGGTGGACAAGTATCCTGACATATGGCGCACTTTCAAGTCTCACAAGTTCCAGCTCTTTACTAAACCCCGGGGTCCTTACATTCCTAATTGGGTTCGGGAGTTCTACTCAGCCTATGGTGCTCTGGTACCACAGGTAAAGAGGAAGGCTGCTACTTTCAAACTGTTGGATTATGTGGTTGTTCGGGGGAAGAAGGTAAAATGTGATAGTGATGATATAAACATTTTATTGGAATGTACGAATGACATTGCTGATGACTACTAGAGAATGATCAAGACAAAGGCTTTGGAGGACCTGAAAAGTTGGTTGGCCCCTCTTCTATCTGACAATACTCCTAGGTGGATTAAGGTCGGAGTTCCTATAGAGAATAAAGACCTCAATGTGGGAGCAAGGTATTGGTTCGGTTTCATTAGCAGCACAATCATGTCATCCCAGAACAAGTCTATCCTCCGCCATACAGAGATAGCCTGTCTTGGATCCATCATTGCAGGGACGCGCATAAATTTAGGTGCAATTATTAGTCAGGAGATGTCCATGAGAGCTATGTAGCGATAGACATCTCTTCTATTTTCGGTGTTGATCACCGAGCTGTGCAGACGAGCCCGTATGCCACGTGATAAAAAGATGGATGTGGAAGTGATTCCCACCTCCTCTACTGACATCCGGTGTATTGAGGCCGAGTACTTGAAGGATGAGGTTGAGAAGAAGAGAGCAGCTTCGGTGGATACTTCCCTGACGGTTGATATTGAGACATTACCTGCAGAGACAGTATTGCCTACTCCGGCCACTGGGCCTTCAGGTATTTCTAGCTCTGCCCCCTCTTTAACTTCGAGCTCTTCTGCTGCTTCCCTACCTCCTAAAGTTGTTGCTGGCACTACTGCATTCCAACCTCTGCTCACCCAGGCCATGCTATTACGGATGGGGCACCTAGCCCATTCTGCTGATGTGCGTGCCTCCAGGCTAGAGGCCACAATTCCTGGAATGATTTAGAGAGCTCACACTGCTGTATTGACACCTCTTGGAGCTTCTATTGATGCCCTCATGGCAAGGATCAAGATGTGTGAGAAAGATCAGGGAGCTACTCAAGAGGTGACGACCTTAAAGGCCGCAATTGTGGAGTTGAGGAAGGATGTGGACCAACTGAAGTCCACTGATATGTCTCTGATTTTTGGGACTGTGGAGATTCCTGATAACTTGAGCACAGATATTCCAGCTTGTTCTGATGTGCCTGCGGCTACCACCGAAGATGAGGTTAGAGCTGAGGATGTGGCTGCAGAGTCCGAGGCTGAGACTTATGAGGAGCAGCTAGGTGTTTAGGAGGAGACTAATTTTGAGGGCCTGACAAAGGTGGAGGAGGCTATGGTACATGCTGCTGTGCATACCTCTTTGAGAGATGATATTATGGCTGGGTCTAGTGGAGCCACAACTGATGCCACACCGGGCACTGATGCCCACCCTCAGAATATGACCCCGGGCACTAATGCCCCGACAGACGGAGCGACTGAGTAGACAGGATCATCCTTACCTCCCTATCTATTGTTTTTTATTGATTATCTTTGTTTTAGTTGCATTTGAGGACAACTGCTTTTCTTTTGTGAGTGGGGTGAGGTATTTCCGTACCTACCTCTTGTGATTCTGTTTTTGTTTGTGAATATTGGGATTTGATCTATATATGTGTTTTGGTCTAAATATTGTGGATGTTTTAGCTTGTGGCCCTTGTCGTGAATGGAAATAGTTTTAACCAAATTTTAAAATTTTGAGTCGCCACCTCTTTTGTATGTGATTGTGGCTGTTCTTGTGCAAATTTGAGTGTCAGTTTTGATTAATACCGATGACTTGAATAGTGCTCTTAATTTAATGAAATGAATGTGCGGCTACGATGAGGCAAATGAAGTTGCATAAACAATGTGTGAACTTTTAGCATCTCGTTGTGACTAGCCGGTTATCGAATGAGTCTCTTGAGATTATCATTGCACACTAGTTAAAAAGTGTGGAGTCTTGTTTGATATTGGTGCCAATGCCTTGTGTGTTGATATTACATTGAACAATTGTGTGATGACACCTAGAATTTACCCCGTTGGTCCGGTTGACTAAGTGATGCAAGCACTTGAAATGGTCTTAGGAACCAATTTTGAAGAGTGAAACAATTTGACAATATACCTCTTTTGTGGACAACCTTGTGAGATGAGTGAACTTTGCTTGGCACATTTTGAGCCTTACCCTCTTTCTTGGAAGAAACTTGAACAATTGTGACTTCTCTTTATTCTATGTACCCATAACTTTCATGAAGTGTGGTTTGTTTGAATAGCCAACTTAGGCCAAAAGCCTAAGTTGGGGGTGTGGTGAAAAGAGAAGGAAAGTCAAGAAGTGTGAAAAATCCCCCATTGAGTAATGGTTTGAAAAAGATGGAACCCCTCCATGTAAAAAAAAAAAGAAATGAGAAAAGAAGCAAAGAAAAGAATGAAAAATTTATGAAATAAAGTGGTGGAATTTGCGAAAAGAAATAGGGTATCCGATAGTTCATATGAAGTTGAATAATGGGGTGGTTTGTGAGCATATTTGAAATGTTAAGGAAAAGGAGGAAAGTGATGTTCAAACCATACTTCATGAAGGTAGAAGCCACTGAGCCTAAATGACCATACCTTGACACTCAGCCCCGTTACAAGCCGTGAAAAGACCTTTGTGATTTTGAGTGAGCTGAAACAAATGTTGATTGGAAAATAAGGGCAAACCTATGGGTGAAGTCATGCATGTGTTCATCTTTGTGAGTGTGAGAGTTGTATGTGATTCCGGAGCTTTAGCATTGAAATTGTGTGTGAATATGGAATCATCCTTGTTGTGAGGGCATTTGAGTATCTTTGTTGAGCTTGAACTTGTATTTGAAGCAAGTATTGTGAACTTGAGTATCTTTTGTAATGGTGAGTCACAATTTGAATCTTTGAGTGCACAATTGATCATTGCATGAGTAAATTGAACCTTGTTATGTGCATTCATGTTGAGTCTTATGCAACACTTTTTGAGACATCCTTTTTGAACTGCTGATCTTGAGTTTTACCTGAGGACAAGAAAAAATTTAAGTTGGGGGTATTGATGAGTCCAAGATTTGGACTAATTTGGAGTTTTGTTTATATAGATTTAGTGTCCTCAAATGCTTAATTTGTGCCATAAACTGATGTTAAAGCCTTAATTTTTAGGTATATGAATTGAGGAGAAAAGCAAGGACACTAACAGGCAAAACGAAACAAAACAAACTGAAGAAGTGAAGAAAGGCGAGCCTGAGGATTGCCAAGAGCACTTGGTGTGTCGCCGAGTGGCTACTTTAACCACCTAAAGTTCCAGTGTGCCAGCCCTGAGGGAAGAAACCAAGCCGGCAACAGAAAAGGGGCAGTCGGTGAATCGCCGAGCAGTTCCACGATGCAAAGAGAGATCGCCCAAAGTTACAAGACTTGAGGATGCTGACAGATAAGACAAAAAGGTGACAGAAGAGAGCAATGGGCAGTTCGCCGAGTGGATCGGTGAACCCAACTTACCTCGCCTAATGGCCCTTTGTGGATAATTTTTGGTGACTGTAAATAGGATTTTGAATTTTAAATAAAAAAGTTTTTGGACAATAGGGAATTAGTCTAGAACAATCTTCTCTTAAGTTTCTATAGATTCTTAGTAGACTTGAAGGCTTTTTAAGATTCAATTTTGAGATTTTGCAAGTGGGTATTGAATATTCTTCAAATTGAAGCGTTGTGAAGGCTAAATTACTCTTACCAAGTTGATGGTTGATCGATTTGGTAATCGTTTTTACTCTTTTATGTTGTTTGGCTAAAACCCCAATTCTTGGGGTGTGATCATGTGATTATGGGTTGAATTAGTTTATGGGTATTGTTAATTACTAGTTTAAATGCTATATTGAAGTGGGTTTTATCATTAGATGAGGTTTAATTTATGAATTGTAGTTGCAAATGCAGTTCTACTTTTGTGTTCTTAGCTTGCTCTCGAGAGAGGTTTTAGAACCAAGGCATTTGATTAATGGTTTGTAGGTATTGGGTTGATTTGGGTTCAGCTCGAGAGAGTGAATCCTAGACCCAATCCTACACATCTTGCTCGAGAGAGAAGATGTATTAAGGTTATGGGTTGTTCTTAATTGCTATGCTTGTTCATGTTCAAGAGAAATCACTTGAAGCGGAATAGTTGTTCAAGATAAAACTATTTCAATTATAGTCTAGCCTATCCACTGATATTTAGTTGTTTACTAGTAGTTTCAATTACCCATATATCGAAATTTGCCTATAATCGATCAAATCCCAATAATTCCTCTCTTTATTGTTATCTTAAACTGTTTGTGACTGCATCGTAGTTGATAATTGCGAACCAAAACCCCCCATCTGACATTTAATGTCACCCCTTTGATTTGTTTGATGTATTTTTCGATAATATCTATTCCTATATCTAGTTAGATCACATTCGTACTTCTTAATTTAACTTTGAACACATACCGCTCACTGTGGGATTCGACCCCAACTCATTTGTTGGGTTATATATTGCTTAGCGATCGTTTACATCTAGAATTGGATGAGGTGTGTTTGAGACGTTTTAAAATCATCAATGGCCAGCACTCGAGAACCATTGTTGGCCGCAAGAGAACCCTTTGCCTGGCTCAATGCTCAGCGGAAGACTTACTCAACAATAAGAGAACTTTAAAAGTAAAAACTTTAAACTCAATGTCTTAAAATAATTAACTCAGAATAGTTTAAAGAAACATTTAAACTGCCCCAAGGGCAACTAAAGTCTAGAACATAACAACTGAAATGAACAAGACTCATTAACTACTACTATCTATCTATCTATGAAGCCTCTAATACTAGGAGGGGTGTCAGGACAAGACCCCCGATCATCCTAACAAACTGAAATAGATGAAGATAAATAATGTATCCTCCGGAAGCAAAGGAGGCTCACAAAACAACTCTGGAACTTGACTGGATCAACGAAGCACTGGTTGATGATCGTGGTAACCTGTATCTGCATCATGAAAGATGCAGGCCAAATGGTGTCAGTACATGGAATGTACGAGCATGTAAGGGGAACGCTGAACATAACCTGCAAGATTGAACTGATAAAAAGGAAACAAACTCACCTCGACTCCACTCAACTCAACCTCAACTCATGGATACTCAACTCAATGCAGTATAAAAAAACATAAAAGTACATTTTATATAAAGAATTTAAAATAGTAGATAACAACTCAATGTATTTAAAAATACAATAACAACTCAGTTTGTATGTAAAGATACAAAATAACTCTGTATGGGAGATTCTCTAACCGAAAACCATCACTATGAGCTATGTGATGATACAACGTCTCGCCCACGCTACCAGAATTGTCCTATAGCTTGCCGGGGTATAGAACTCCTCAACTAAGTGGATCCACTAAGCTATTCTTAAAAATCAATAAGGAATCATCTAAAAAGTATGACCCTTTCTAGCCACGTTGGTTACATGGTTTATGAAAACTTTGAGTTATCTGAACTCGTCCTCATATAGGTGCCCAATACTATTCCATAAATATAACTTAGCTCATATGTTTAAAATTATTTCCTTATCCTCAAATTTGAGATTATTACTCAAAAGATTTTCTCTTAAAAGAGATAGTACTCAAAACTCCTCATGAACTCCTTTAGAAATCAGTGTTTCTCCTAATTTTAAATGTAAAAAAATTTACTCTTGGAAATACTTAGTTTCCATATATTCAAAATGAAACTCAACTCTCCTCATCCTAGATATCAAGTACTCAAGTCTTAAAAGAAGTTTTAAAAGATTGTAAAAGACTTCTCAAAATGACTCGAAAGAACTCTGAAGACTTTACTATTAACTCTACCTTGAATTTAAATTATGAATTCAAGGGTTATGATTCATTTTATGAATGATTTCTCGATGTTTAAACGTAGTTTAGAGTAGTTTGAATCACGTAGAAAACATAGGTACTATTCAAGGGAACTCACACGGAAAGAAGTTCGGAAGGGTAGGGGACCTGGCGACCCTAGCGCACTGAGTGGCACGGGGGACCAGCCCCTGAACTAATGAAGGTGAGTTGGGGCCCACTAAGTAGCGCGGTGTGCCAGGACCCAACTTACAGAAAGTTATTTGTGGCGCACTGAGTAGCGCGGTGCCCCACCCTTTTTCCCAGAATTGTGACGAATTTTCTTGCTTCAATTTCATGTCTAACTCCTCTAGAATTGAACGATTCCCCTCAAACTCGTATGGATTCTTAAACCTAACCTAATTACAATGAAATCCACTCTAAATTACTCAAGAACAATACTCGAAAAAAAGATCATTATCGCAAGAACACAATGAAACCTCATATCAAAGAATAAAACATAAACTTCAAGAAACTCATCAAGAATTAATCAAGAACTCAATATTCCCAGTCTTATGGATGGAATTTGAATATGTATATCATAATTGGCGTGCGAGTGAACGAACCCAACATTATGACAACTTACATACCTCGATTTGGCGAGACAAATCCTCAATTTGCAAATGATCTTGTTCGTTCTTCCTTTTCTCCTATGTTCCTCTTCTTGAACTCCTCTCAAAACCCTAAGCATAGTTTAGGATTGTAAAACTGACCCAAATCAGATTTGACCCCAAAAATAATACTAAAAACATTTTAAGTTGATGGGGTAAGGAAAAGAACAAAATACCCCTCACTAATCCGGGTAACTTTCCTTAACTGGAAAGGCTTACTTCAAACGGGCATATCTCCCTCATACGAGCTCAAAATTTAGCAAACTTTATGGTGTTGCAAAAAGGATTCAAAGACCTTTCATTTGATATCTTATAAGCCACCTAAATAATCTTGTACTGAAAGTTATGGTCATTTGAATTTGACCCAAAACTCACAACTCAAACATAACTTGCAAAATTTCAAATTAGCTCATTTCCAAATTAGTTCTTTCTAATTTTAGCTCTTTTTAAGGCGAGATGTTACAGTTTGTCCCCAAGTGACCTCTTGTTGTAGGTGACTACTCAGAGGAAGACTGACTCAAGCATCAAGGACTAAAGAAAATATTTTAAGCAGATGGTCAATCTAAAACTGTTGAAATTAATGAATATTATAGTAAAATTTAGCAACACATTTACAAATGATTACTCAAAGACTCTCTAACTCTGCCTGTCTATGAAGCTTCTAATGTTTTAATATATGTGTCAAGACAAGACCCACGACATCTCAAAACACTACCACTAAGAAAAAAATTGGAGCCTTCCAAAGGCAACAAAGTATCACAGAAAGATGACAGATGGATGATTTGATCTCAATGAAGCGATTATTGATAATCCTGAATACTTTTTTCTGCATGAGAAAACTATGCACGTCAAATAACATCAGTACATGGAATGTACGATGTGTAATAAGGCCAAATGAAACGAACACTGGACTGGAGGATTGAAAGTAATTCAATTGAACTACAACATGGATTATGATGAAAACCAGTTAAACTCTTGCTATAAGGGTACAATAATAATAAATAGTAAAATGTACGAATATATAAATACTTTACTTTACTTTACTAGGAAGTTTCTTTAACGGACAACCATCACTATGAGTCTCATGATGATACAACGTCATATCCATATTCCCAGAGCCACCATATACCTTGCCAATATATAGGACACGACTTTTACTTATGGATCGATCTAATAGGTCTTATCAGAAGCATTGAGGATTTGTCCCAATGTCGGTACGATCCTATCCTACATTGCCACATAGTTTATGGCGTTTGAGTCATATGAACTCTTACCAAAATTGGTGCACAATATCACTCCCAAAAATTTACTATGTATGCTCATAAAAACTACTCTCTAGGTTGAGTTAATACTCACAAGACCCTCTTTATCGGGTAACTGAACTTTACTTTGTGTGTCTGAAATACTTTGGAAGTTTGTATATGTTTTTCTTGAAATAGTACTTTCTTTCTAAGTATAAAATAATACATTTGTAACCATTAGTGTTACCTTAAATTCTTCTCAAAAGATACTATAAAGCTTCTTCTTGGACTCACTTTAAATTCTGAAAGTCAATGTATAGAATACTTATAAAAAAAGCATTCTAGAAAACTCAATAACTACGGTTCACATGATATTATAAACCATGAACAAGAACTCAAAATGTCAAATGTATAAAGTAGCATGATCGCAATACTCAAGAAGCTGAACTCGAAATCAAAACACAACATAGTGTGGAAACTCATGGAACTTCAGGTAGACCCCTAGATTTATCTCTTTACTAACTGAATTTAGATGTAGGGCGTGAGGATGAACTTAGTCCAACACTATGAGTAGCCTTACATACCTAGAAGAAAAAAGTATTTGGAGAAACATAACGAACACTTTAAAACCCTATCTTTCTCCTCTTGGATCCTTGCTCTATGTTTTGGGAATAATTATGGGGATGTTAAGATTGAATGGTATTGTTTAGAGCCTTAATTAGGTGTGAAAAAGTCGGGTTTAGGCTTTAAAAGTGTGGGAAAAGACTAAGCGGACCCTACTTAAAAACTGTCGAACAACTTTTACGGACACTATATACGGTCCGTATAAACTTCTACAGACCGTACAGGTCAACTGTAGAAGGACTACCGGGACTTCAACTTTCTAATAAATTTCACGGCCAAGGTCTACAGTCCGTAGACCTTTCTACGACTCGTAGGTCCCTTACGTGGAACCCAAGGTCAAAATTCCTCTAAGTCCCACCTCCTTCCTAGGAACCCTGGGCTACATATCGTACGACTTTGTATGGTCCGTAGACCCATCCATAGACCCTATATCTATCAAAATTTCACCAAGTAAGGAACCTTCCTATGACTTCTTCTTACGAGCCATATAATTTTTGAGGGAGCATCCTATTGGGCCACAGGAACACTCCTGGAACTTGATGATGAGTTGTATATTTACACTCATTTGAGGCCTATTAATTTTAATAATTAGTGTCTTCAATACCTAATTATGTCATATTCTAATGATATTTTGATGATATGTGTATATGAAGGCTAAGAGACAAGGCAAGGATGAATATTTGGAAGAAAGGCCAAAAACATGGATAGAAGTGTAAACTCCACATTATTGATCGTCTAACAAGAAGAGCGGATCACCAATTGGCACAACCTAGCCTAAAGTGACAATGCTCAACATTTTAAATAATTGAGGAAGGTCGGCGAGCTTAAAAGGTGACTTATCGAATGCAAAGGGAGAACATGCTTGCCATCGCTGAAGGCGACAGGACTTGGAGGAAAATTACAGGTTTGAAAGGAGAAAAAAAGTGGTGCTCGGTGATTAACCAATTGTGAAAGGCAGACTCGAATGAGCTCACTGATTGAGGTTCAAACACCTAAAGCCTAAAGCAAGAGAAAGGTGAGCTAAGAAGCAAACGATGATCCACTAAATCAGATTTGTGAGCCCAACTAATTTTGCCGAAGAGGTGACGTAGTCAATTTTAGGAAAATTTTGGAAAACTATAAAAAGCCAAAAGGAGAGAAAAAAATTGGTTCTTTTGGAGAGACTTTTGAAGTGAGAGTTTTTCCTTATAGAGAGAGAAATGTTTTACCTAGTGAAGAACATATTTAGTTTTGGGATTCTTAACTTTGCTCTTAAAATATACAATTTGATGTTTGAATTCAAAGTGGGTGTTTCTTATAATTATTTGATTTCGTGTCACCATTGCTGCTTTCATAAAAGGTATAATTTCTTTACATTTTGTGATGGGTGGCTAAAACTCCAAAGTCAAGGGGTAAATTTATGGGGTTGGATGTTGATTTAATATAGTGGGTATTGTTTTTTGCTCTATTTTGTTGTTATTCATCCATGGATTTGGGCTAATTAGCATGGATTTAACTTATGTGTGAAGGTTGCAAACTTAGTCCTTCTTTTAATCTCCGATTGATGCTCGAAAGAGATTGATTGAAGTGAATAATTAGTTCGATACTTGCAATTTAGGTTTGATATCTGTAGTTTGCTTAAAAAGAGTTAAAGGGTCGAATTTATTTGACCTAATTCTGCTCAAAAGAGAGAATAGTGCAAGGTAGTACGTTGTTTAGTTATGGACATAGATGAGACCGAAAAGAGATTTTATGATATGATATTATGATATCGAAAGAAGATTAGTGTGATTGAAGATGTTCCAGCCTATCCATGAATGTTTAACACTATTCAGAAACACAATTACCCCTACATGACATCAATTTCCAATCCTCGCACCCCTAGTTACTTGTTACTTACTAGAATTTCAGAAATTTTAGTTTAATTGTAACTCTTGATACCAAAATCTTTTCATAAATCTAGTGAAATCATTCATCCATTGTTCTGACTGATGCAAATGAATTGATTTACATTCTAAATTTCTGGATAGAATTCCTTCCACTATATCACTCTTTGTTGGATTCGATTTAAGCATTATAAAAAATGGTGTTGCTACCGGAAAGTGATGGCTATGAATTCCATTTGAGAAATTAGTTTATAAATTTGTTTAGTTGTAGTAGATTGTTGCTTGGTGTGTGGTTTCCTGATTTGCAGGTGCCAAACATGAGTGACGGTGTAGTGACAATGATATTAACTACGGAAAAAAAGACAATATGGGTAATTTGAATGACATGAACATGAACGTCATTCAAACCACGGGAGCCATCCGGTTACCTTCTACAAAAGGGAGGCAGTTTTTCGTGTAACCAGGATAATGTTATAGCTGCTCGAATTGAGAGGAATGTTTGGGGGTTTAGCTCATGAAGACCTCCATGAAAACCTTTGGAATTTTGTGGATGTATGTGGGTTGTTTGTGTTTAAGAACATTTCACAAGAGTCCACAAGATTGAGGTTATTATTGTCCTCAGTAACAGGTTAAGCTATAAGATGGTTGGCGGAATTTTCAAATGATTCTATCACTTCTTAGGAGGAGTTAACTGGAGACTTCTTGAAGAAATTCTTTCTTCCCTCAAAGATGGTAAAGCTTAGGGACCGGATCCAAAACTTCAAGAAATTGAAGGTGCGGCTCTACATGAGACATAGTTGCGGTTTTAGAAATTACTCTTGCAATGTCTAACACATGGTGTCCCATACAATTTACTGCTACAATGTTTTTATTATAGTGTTGATTCAATCAACAAAGATATGGCTGATGAACTTACCCAAGGTCGGTTGATGCAACAACCATATGAGGTAGCATTGTTGTTGCTAGATGACAGGACCAAAGTCAACCGAGCATGGCATCTAGAGAGGACCAAATGTCTTCTTTACGACTGAGCATGAGCAAGGAACAAATTGAGAAGGAGCATGAGCGAGATGAAATCATTGACAAAATGATGAGTCGACTCGATTTATTGTCCAAACATCTCATGGGAGGTGGATTGAAATTAATTAATACAATTGGAAAAAGTAGTGGGCAGTGCCCGGAAGATACCAAGTTTGAGGCATTGTACAATGAGGAAGTACAATACTTGGGAAACCAATGGGAGGGAGGGTTCTTACCTAAAATACCAACGACAAAGTGGGAACCAAGGTTGGAACAAGGAGCGAGATAGGGAGGGTGAAAAAGATAGGTCAATTCCTCCCCATAATGGTGGAAGACCGAAAGAATTAATTGGTCCAGAAGGAAACTGAACAGAGTAAATGCTCACAAGGTCCTGAACAAAGTTGAAGGGTCTGACAAGGTGTTGAAGGACTTGAAAAATGACTTCTCCACCTTATCTCAAATAGTGACCTCTCATTCGATGTCTATCAAAGAGCTGGAGACTCAAATGTGCCAGATCTCTATCCATCTCAATCCAAGGAAAAAAGGAACCTTACCTAGAGATACCATACCAAACCCTAAGAATGATTATTGATGAATTGAGAATTATGTTGTGCCACGACGATAACTAAGGTGCTTCTTGGTAGGCAACCCAAGCTTTGCTTCTCTTTTATTGCTTTCAATAATCTGTTTTGTGAGTTCAGGTTGAAATGAAGTCTATGCGGACTCTATCTAGTTCACTGAATCAACCTTCAAGTTTGGTATCCTTTAAGGCCACATTAGTGAGCTTTACCTACTTCGGTGATTTGCCAAATGTGTTCGGTGACGTTATTCACGGTCTGCTTAATAAATTTTAAGTTAAATAGGCCAAGAGTCATCTCATGCCCAAGAATAAACCCTCTCATATCTTTTTGCTCATTTCCCTCCTAAGCTCCCAATACCCTCATTTTAGTGTTTGAGTGTCTCTTGTATGTGATTTTGAATGATTGGACTGTGTTGGATTGCTTGCATCTCAATCCCAACCCTATTCCATCATTTTATGTGTTCTACTACTATCTAGAATTGGTGTTCAATTTCTATCTTATCATTTATGCTGAAATTTATGTTATTTGATGTGGGCTTAGTGCCATTTGAAGCATATTGTTGTTTAATTTGTTTGGGTAATGCTAAAGAAATCTTATTACTCTGTGCCCATGAGTTTGATAGTTGAGTTTGTACCAAAAATTGCTAAAATTGCTTATGTTGGTGAAAATGTGAAATTGAACACGTGTATGTTGGGCCATTATTGAACTTTGTATGGGTGAAGTCTGATTAACCAAGTGTTACTATGATTGTATGATTTTTCCCAATGATAGATTGAGTGACGACTTTCTTAAAAGCAAATCGTCATTTTGGGTAATACTTTGCGATATTTGAGGGAAGTTTGAGTACCCATGGGTAGAAAAAATATGTGGGTAGATTGTAGAGTTAATTGAGAATCGGGTATTGTTGCATATTGTGGTTAATTTTGTAAAACTAGGCACTAGGCTGAACACTGCTTGTTTGGTGGGCTTGTCTTAGCTCGCTAAGGGAGTTAGGTGAATCACAGAGTAAGTCTCATCTTGCCTTTATTGTTTGAATATATGACCTGGGTACTATCCCATTTGGCTGGCTTGTCTTAGTCCGCCAAAACCCACTCGGTGTATCGTCAAGTGGGACTCGACATAGACTTTTGTGCTTGTTCTTTTAAATTTTGCACTGTCACTTTTAGCAGACTTGTCTTAACCCGCCAAAACCAATTTGGTGAATCTCTGAGTTTGAGATGACTCTACCCATGTTGCTTAAATTCTTTGAAATTGTGCACCGTCAACTTCGGCGAGCTCACCTGGGCTCGCCTAACCTTTTAGGAAAACCGCCTTTCCAATAGGAGAGCCTTAAATCAAAACTTTTGAAATATGTCTTCTTTTTGGTTTGATTTAAACTAACCTTCACCAAATCTATGTTTGAATACTTGTGCCTGGCAGGGTATGGCTAAATCAAAAGGGAAGCGAATCGTGACTTCTGAAATAGAATTTGACAGGAATCCTCTCCTCCTACTACGAAAAGGAAAAAAGGGATAGCCATAAATGAGCCTTCTCAAAAACAAACCACTCCGCGCTTCTCGATGCGTGAGATTGAGAAACTAAGAAAAGGAGTTGTTAGAAAAAGGACTGATATCCGATCCATGTTGGTGCAGTCTTCCCAAGATTAGGTACCCACTTCTCGTGTTCTCTCGATCATCACTCCAAGAGCCCTCAAAAGGCTCAAGGCTGCTGCAGAATGCACTGTTTTAGAGGAGAGAAGGCTCTCCACTGATGGGGTGATGACTGAGTACCTAGTTATATGGGATATGGTAAAATTTCATGGCTTTAAGAGGTTCAAAAGACCTAAACCTCCTTATGTACTGGCATGGGTACGAGAGTTCTATGCAACCTACACAAAAGCTTTGCCAAAGAAGAGGAAGGACACAATTTGGAAGCCCTTGGACTAAGTCAAACTTCGTGGAAAGATGGTGCAATGCCAAGCAGGAAAGATAAATGAGATATTGGGTACAAATGGCACTAGTAATGTGTATTTCAGACTCAGAATAAACAACGGTTTAGAGGAACTGAAGGTTTGGTTGGCTCCTCTCGTCTCTGACATTTCCTTGCCATGGATGGTTGAGGAAGCAAAGATTGAGAAGAAAGATATGAATATCGCCTCCCAATACTGGTTCGGGTTAATTATTAGCAGCATCATGCCATCTCAGAATGAGTCCATTCTCTAGCTTCCGAAATCCATACTAGTTGGCAATATCATAGACAAGATAAAGATCAGTGTTGGTGGGATTATTGGTGATGAGATATTGATGAGGGACATATAGAAGTAGAAATCCCTTCCATTTCCAGCCTTGATCACACATATCTGTGAAGATGCAGGAGTTCCCTTTTAGGGGAAGACCTATATACAGATCACCATAGCCTCCTCTAATAACATCTAGAGGATCCAGGCTGATTACTTATAGAATGATACGGCTAGGAGGAAGCCACAACCACCAGATATTATGCCCTTAGTTGATGTTCCTTCTCTTGAGGCTAAGGCCACTACTTCCACTCCTTCTGTGGAGTAATCAGGTACACCCCATCCCTATAGTGTTCCCTCTACCTCTACTTCTATTGCTTTTGCACCTGCCCCCACTCCTATCTCTCGACCCCTCTTAACCCTAGCCATGATCTACCAAATGGGCAATCTGGCCTAGTAAGGGGATGTGAGGGAAATGAGGGTTGAAAGGTTATGCCCAAGCTGATTAATCAGGTGATTGAGGTTACTTTAGGCACCTCGATAAATAGGTTAGCTCAGTGCGAGGCCACTATAGTGTCACATGGAGAGAGGTTAGATAACCTCAGTGCTAGGTTAGAGGCCCCAGAAAAGGTGTAGGGTAGTTCAGATGTTCTATATATGATGAGGAATGAGATAGGTACTCTTAGGGTTCATATAGACCAGCTGAGGTCTATAGATATTTCTATGTTGTGGGGTGAGGTTCCCTTTCCTGACGTGTCTAAGGATATGCCTACCAGTGTACTGAGCGTGGCTGACCAGCCTAGTGTGGGTGGTACGACTATTGGTAAGGTTTTAGATGTTGATGCTGATAATGACGAGGAGGAGAGAGTTGAGGATGTTGATGATGAAGAGACTGATGAGTAGGAGATTAAGAGAGAGAAGGATGAGAAAAGGATTGCTTTGACACTTACGGAGCTTCATGATCCATCCTACATTAGAGAGATCCCTTGAGAAGATCTCCGTGGTTGGCACTAGTGGAGACTCTTCGAACTCCACCATTCCTCTTATTGATGTAACAGGAACTGATGCCCCGGTTGAGCCTACTTTGTTGCCTCCAGTGATTACTTTATCGAGCACAGATGCCCAGGATGATGCCACTCTTCTTGAGACTCCAGATTTGAGCACTCTATACAGACTTTTACCTCTCATCTAGTACTCTTTTCTTTTATTCCGCATTGAGGACACTGTTGTTTTTATTTTGGTGACGGTGAGGGAACTTGTGCCAATATTCCCATTTTTATTGTATTTTGATACTTTCAGTTTTACTTTTGGATAATTGTAGTTTCTTATTATTTTTTGTTTTATTTTAGTTGTTTGATGGTTTAGTAGCTCATTTTTTGTCTCTCTATTTTCATTTACCCCATGAGTTTTGAAAATCAATGAAATGCTTGAGTTTTCATTGATAATGATTCAAGGATTGATTATGTTTAATATCGATGTCTTGGATATTAGTCATGATAAGAATTATTTTTAGTGTTGGTATTGTAAGAAGAAATTGATGTGTCTGCACTTTTGAACGATATTTTTGAATCTTGTGTTGACTAGCTGCATTTTTTATGTGAGCCTTGCAATGAACATCAGAAGTAAGCTTTTGATCTTGATGGAATATGCTAAATAATTGTGTTTGAAGTGTCGTGTGTGGTAAGGTTTTACTTGTAAGCGTGCTTATTGAATCCAAGAATTTGTCATGTTAGTCCAATCGTCTAACTTTGGTGAATGTAAGAAATGATCTTGGGCAGATATTTTGAGAGGAAACCCAAATGTTCATACCTTTTTGTGACTACCCTGTGAGGTGTGCAACAATTGTTGCATCATATTAGCCTAAATCATTTGTTGACAACCTTGTTAAAACCTCTTGAGCCAAATTATCCCTAACATCTCACCCATAAATCCTTTTGGAAACATTAATATGTTTGAATAGCCAACTTAGACCAAAATCCTATGTTGGGGTGTGGAAGTGAAGAAGGAAAGAAAACCTAGTGGAAGGCAAAGAAAGATGAAGTGAGACAACTTTGAAGTGTGTTACAAAAACAAGGAACCCCTCCTTATAAAAAAGAGAGAGCTTGTGATGAACAATCATTTGAAAATTGAAATGAAAAAGAAAGTTTGGTAAAATAAAAATAGGTTTCCAATAAAAAGATAGATAAGTCAATGTTTGAGTTCTCAAGTGAAAAAGAATGAAAAGTACTTGAGAAGAGGTGAAGATGATTGCAACAATTCTTTTAAAATGTCAAGTCACAGAGCCAAATTGATCACATCTAACCCTCAGCCCCATTACAAGCCTAAAAGACCCTTGAGATCTTGCATGAACTATGTTGTAAGATGATTGGAAGATATGGGAATTCCGCCAACCACATTGTAGCTTCACCCATCAAAACCTCAACCTTATGGACTCTTGTGAAATGTTCTTGAACACAAATGACCCACATACATCTACAAAATTCTGAAGGTATTCATGGGGATCTTCATGAGCTAAACCCCCAAACATTCCGCTTAATTGGAGCACTTGTAGCATTGTTCCAGCTGTATGAAAAACTGCCCTCCCTACAATATGAGGTAACCGGATGGCTCCTGTGGTTTTAATGACGTTCAAGTGCATGTCATTAAAATCACCCATATTATCATTTTTGTCGTATATCGTTGTCACTACCGTGGTCACTCATTTTCTAAACCTGCAAATCAGCAAACCACAACAAAACAACAATCTCCAACAACTAGAAAAAAATTACAATTTAATATCTCAAATGGAATTCTTAGCCATCACTCCCCAGCAGCGACACCATTTTTTATAACGCTCAAACTACTCTATAAAATAAATCCAAAGAGTAAGCGGTCATCGTTAATATAAAATATCCAACTAAGAGTCGGGGTCGAATCCCATAGAGAGTGATATAGTGTAAGGAATTATATCATGAAATTTAGAATGTCTATTAATTCACTTGCAGTAATAAGAAAAATGGGTGGATGATTCCACCAAATCTATGAAAAGGATTTTGGTATCAAGAGTCACAATTAAACTAAAATTTCAGAAATTCAAATAAGTAACAAGTAGTTTAGGCGTGTGGGGATTGGAAATCGATAGAACATAGCGATAATTGTGTTGCTCTATAGTGTTGAACACTCATGGATAGGATGGGTCATCTTCAATAACACTAGTGTTCTTTCGATCTCATAGCATCATCTCATAGAATCTCCTTTCGGTCTCATCTATGTGCATAACTAAACATCCCATTACCTTACTCTATTCTCTTTTTTGCTGCAGAAATAGGACAAATAGATCTCACCCTTAATCTCTTTTTCAAGTAAACTACAAACATCAAATGTATATTACACGTATCAAACTAATTACCCAGTACAATCAATCTCTTTTGAGCATTAATCGGAGATTGGAAGTACGATTAAGTTTTACACCTTAACCCATAAGTTAACCCCATGATACTTAGACCATATCCATAGATAACCAACAACCAAAACAGAGCATAACACAATACCTACTACATTAAATCAACACCCAACCCCATAATTGCACTCCTAGACTTTGGGGTTTCAGTCACCCATCACAGAGTGTAAAGAAATTATACCTTTTATGAAAGCAGTCATGGGTGACATGAAATTAATCAATTATAAGCAACACCCACTTTTAAATAAACTTCAAATTGTAATTTTAAGAGAAAAGTTGAAAACCCCAAAACTAAAGATGCTCTTCATAAGGTAAAGTGTTACTCACTCTAAAACTCTAGAGAAAAGTATGAAGACGAGTCTCTAGGAATGATTTTTAGACCCTTCTTTCTCATTGGCGTATTTATAGTTTACCAAAATTTGGGCTAAAATTCACTCTGTGACCATTTTAGTGATGTTAGTCGGGCTCGCCAAGCACATTAAGCGGACCATCGTTTGCTCCTTAGCTGACCTTTCTCCTGTTTTAGACTTCAGGTGTTTGAACCTCAATTGGCAAGCTCGTTTGAGTTGTCTTTCACATTTGGCAGATCACTGGGTGCCACCTTTATTTTCCTTTTAAGCCTTAATTTTTTCTCTAAGTCTTGTCACCTTTGGTGATGGTCTACAAGTTTGCCCTTTGCGTTCAGTGAGTCGCCATTTCTCTTTAATTTTTCCGACCTATCATAATTAATTCAAGTGTTGAGCACTGTCACTTTGGACAAGGTTGTGCACGTTGGGCGATCCATCCCTCTTGTTGGATGATCAATAATGTGGAGTTTACACTTCTTTTCATGTTTCTTGCCATTCTTTCAAACATTCATCCTTGCCTTGTCCCTTAGCCTTCATAGCTACAAATCATCAAAATATCATTAGAATAAGTCATAACTAGGAATTGAGGATACTAATTGTTGAATTAAATAAGCCTCAAATGAGTGTAAATCTACCACTCATCAACAATCGGTCATGTTATCACTAATTAAGGGTGAAATATAGTGACATTCTGAAAATGGCTTTTAAAACTCGATAGGGTCATTATGAATTTTTTGTAATATCTTTTGGGTTGACTAATGCCCCATCAACATTTATAGATTTTATGAATAGGGTCTTTAAGAAATATAATACTATGTTTGTGATTGTGTTTATTGATGATATCTTGATTTACTCTTGGAGTGAGGATGCCCATGTTGACCATTTGAGGATTGTATTGCAAATTATCAAGGATTGGGAATTGTATGCTATATTTAGCAAGTGTGAGTTTTGGTTGATATCTGTTGCTTTCCTTGGCCATATTGCCTCCGGTAAAGGTATTAAAGTCTAGCCTAAGAAAACTGAGGTGGTTAAGAATTTGGCTAGACCTTTGCCCCCTTCAGATATACAGAGTTTCTTTGGTTTGGCGAGTTACTATAGAAGGTTTTTGGAAGGATTCTTATCTATTGCTTCGCCTTTGACCACATTGACCCAAAAGAAGGTGAAATACCTATGATCGAAAGCTTGTGAAAAGAGTTTCCAAGATTTCAAAGATAGACTCACCTTGGCCCCTATATTAACATTATTAGAAGGATAAAAAAGATGAGAGTAGGGCCGCTGACCCCATGTCAGCATGGGGTTCTGATTATTCATGATTCATTGGGTGACCACCAGTAGTTCCCGCACCGATTGTCGATATACAGATTGCTCCTAAGGTTGTCCAGACTGCTGATGGTCAGTAGAGTTATGAAAGTTTTCAGAAGATGAAACCACCCTAGTGGTAAGAGAGATGATGATTATGAGTTCTTGACTTTGTTCCATGAGATGCTAGAGGTAGTAAGTATGGTTGATGGACGTGGTGTTCATTTTGTTGCACTCTAGCTCTGTGGATCTTCCATACTCCATAGATTGATGGAGGACTTATGTGAGGTCTAGGCCAATTGGATATCCTCCGATTGAGTGGAATGTTTTCTCCAGGGCCTTTCAAGATCACTTCATTCCTTGGAGCCTGAGGGAGGAAAGTCTCCTGAGATTTGAGGACCTGATAAAGGGTAGCTTATCTACTACTAAGTATGCGGCTCATTTCTATGAGTTATCTACGCATGAAATAAGGCAGACTGAGCTGGTCGATTCATGAGGGAGTTGACGTTCTCCCTAATTTCTTATGTGTTCAGAGCAGCTCGAGAGGGGGATTCCTTCCAGTCCATCGTGATCACCGCCAAGGAGTCAAAATTGATGGTTAGGGAGGAATTTGGGGACCCCAAGAGGGCCTGTGCTACCGGTTAGTTTTCTAGTGCCTAATTTGGAGGCGTAGGATCGCATAGAGGTTGTAGTTAATCTTACTATAATAGACCCGTACATGCATCTATGCCTGCAGCTGAGAGCGGTTAGGGATCATGAGGGTCTGATGGTTCTGACTGAGGTGACCATGATAGCTTATCTGGTACACAGCATCAGTCTTACACTTTGAGATTTTACTATGATTTTGGGGATCCGGCTCACATGATACGGTAGTACCCTTTACAAATTCATTCAAGACCCCAACATTCTTATTCAACTATTCTAGCTAGAGGTTCAATGCCTTCAGCCAGGGGTCGAGGCAAAAGTAAATGCGATAGAGGCGGCAGGGCTTCTAGTAGTGGTGCTATAGCCTTTCAAGGCACATGTCGACAGTGGTATGCATTCCCAGGGAGGATAGAGGTCAAGATTGTTGATGTTGTGATTATAGGTATAGTCCCAGTTTTTCAATTACCTAGGTCTGTATTATTTGATCAGGTCCACTTTCTTGTATGTGTCTACCTATTTTGATGTTGGATTATATATGATGTGTGATAGCACACATGTCCCTATTTGTGTTTAGACATTGGTGGGTGAGTCCTTAGTGGTGGATCAAGTATAATGATCTTGTCTTGTTTCTCTCACTGTGTATGATACATGGGTAGACTTTATCATTCTGTAAAGGAAGACTTTAATATTATTTTAGGTATGGATTGGCTCTCTTCGTATCATGTTATTCTCTATTGTTATTCTAAGACTATGACCTTAGTGATGTCGGGTATCCCGAGAGTTGAGTGGTTCTTACCCTAGCAAGGTTATCTTTTTTATTTGTGCTCAAAGGATGGTTGATAGAGGGAGTTCATATTATTTGACCTTTATCCGGGATAGTAGTGTTGAGCCACCACCCATGGATTATGTTCCCACAGTTCGGGAGTTTTTGGATGTTTTTCGTATTGATCTTCTAAGTGTTTTTCCAGATAGGGACATTGATTTTTCCATTTAAATGGAGCCGAGAACCAAGCCCATCTCTATTTCTCCTTACTGCAATCATAGCAACCTCTATAGCATAACACAATCATAGCATCCTCTATAGCGCGAAGCTCAGTGTGAAGAACGTGGTGATCTGCCATGTCTACCTTTGCCAGACTTCGAATCACCCCTAGCAAAATGCACTAGGGCCTTGTGACAATCACTAACATTGTTGCCTATCTCTCCACACCCTTAACAACCATTATCGAGAGCAATTTCTTGTAAAGACCCAACTAGAGTAACATGAGACCCAACACCCGATGGTCCAGAATGACCAACATGAGAAGTCTGGCCTAAACTCTGCCTGTTGTCAGCACCAAGACCTACCTCAGACCCCCTGGAACATGAGAAGCTATCTCTATAGGCTTGATAGGTCGAAAAGAAAGATGTCCCTCGCTTAATTGATACTCACCTCAAAGTTGAATTTTGTCACCGTTTTACTGATGGCAAAGCCTCTCACCACCATTAATATAAGTCTCAAGGAATGCCTAATCCACAGCCCTCAAATGAATCGCAACCAGGGGAAAGGTAGACTATGTTGATATTAATTTCGTTGATACTAACTGGAGTGGCAATTCCTGATCTAAAAGAAACAATGTGGAGTTATGCCGAGCCCACTCTAGAAATCCCAACACATAGTTATAAATGGAAGACGAACCCTGCCAGGGACTAGTCAACCCAACTCTGCTATGAGGAGCACCCACTGCACCAAGAACTGTACCTACCTGAGGTGTACCCTCAGATGAGCTCAGACCTCCTAACACTGAATACTGAGGAACTGAGGTAGCCAAAGACCCTGCCAATGCTTGTGCATTCCCCTGACTATCTAAATGCTAAGGAATGCCTCCGACTTCAAGGTCCATGCTCGAGTGAGGCATCCTAGCCCGATCACATGCTGAAACTCTAATAGAATGTGTTGATGCTCTGCCCACGTCCATCGAATTCTTCGTTCTATCCACCAAAGAGGGACTAGGTTCTGAAGAAGCAGTTTTAGAGGTTACTCAAATCAAAAACAGATGACAAGAGTCAAAAACAGAATTTCATATTAATGCCATATAGACTTTCGAAGAAAGGACACAGACGTCTCCACACAGATCCACACGACTCTACTAGGCATTTCCTCTCACACCAATGATGTCGGCCAACCTAGAGCTCTGATACAAAACTGTCACAACCCAATTACTCAGGTCATGATGGCACCTACTACATCCCACCAGTAGGTAAGCCTGACCCTTAGCCCAAAGCCATAAGCAATGGGCTACCAAGTAGAAACCAATAATAAAAAGCAAAAAGCTTATATCAAGCGAATAAAGGATAATCAATAGAAAACAATATAGGAACCATCCAAAGACCTTACATCAGTTAGTAGTTGAGCATCTAGTCTGAAATACGAGTACAAGTCTTTCACAATTATATGACAAGTCAGGGTTGTCTCTGAATACAATATAAAGACTAAGCCTAGCAAAAACAGATGGAAAATGGTAACTCTAGATGCCAGGAGCTCACCCAAATCTCTGAAATGCCAAGCTACTCCGCACGACTCCAAATCAATGGAGATAACTCAACTACAATTTGCAGGGAGTAGAAGTGTAGTGGGAGTACCATAAATGGTACTCATCAGGCAACGGCCAATTGAGCTCAAAAGATAGCGCAAGCATAACCAGCAAGTAATAAGGGAAGCATAGCACAAATAACAAAACAGGAGATACTAAAGTAGCACGGAAATAAAGAATAGAAATAGGAAACAAGAGGTAAGAATTCAGGTCAAGAACGCACATGGATTGCAAGCCAACAACCTAATCGCAAGCAACTAAGAGGTAACGACCTCGAACCACAAACCATCAGCCTCATACTGAGAATAACAACCTCAAACCATCAATATCAGCCTCAGACTAGAAATAATGGCCTCAAACCTTGAACATCGACCTCTAAGTAGAAGAAACAACCTCGAGCCATGAATAACCAATAATGTGGCCGCCTACCCAGTTAGAAAACTCCCAGGGGTGCTAGCAGGATGAAAAGCATGAATCGAAAGGGCATCGACACGCCTATTAGTAAAGGAAAAACTGAGCACATCCTAGATGCCTCTTATATCTCAATTATAAAAAGGAGCACATCCCTGACGCCTCGTAATCTCAAAAACCAGTAAGTTAAATGATCTAGGTGGTATGACTCCAATTAAAACCAACTTAGAATAAAGCTGAGTAAAATGGTGTTTAAACATGAACAATATATATATGACAATGCATGGGTCAGGATAATACCACAAAATCCATGAGAATGAGCAAACAATGCAATGCATGTCATCACCAGCATTCAAACAAGGCACTGAAAATCAAATAATTATACAGCCAATGATACCACGCTGCCGAAGCAAAGAGTACTAACCTGAATCCAACTAGTCCTCACATACGGCCTTGGGCCCAATAGTATAATCATATGCTCGATAAGGATATAACATGCCCACCGCTAATCAACAAGAAAAAGGATCAAGAAATGATTTCAAATCAATAAAGGGGGAGCAAACACAAGGGACGATCCCCTACCTCAATCACACCGCTCTAGTCCCAAGCTGAGCACAGTTAGGACTAACCCACAGCTATGACGAGCCACCAAGGTCACAAACATCATCGCAAGGAGAATTACATAAAATAATCCCTAAAGGGAGCAAACTATAACTACGAGGCGATAAAATACAACCTAAAGAATCCAATGTCCAGCCTAGTCTAAGGCCACCACGAATCAATCCTAACAAGGATGAGCAAGATCATCTATACCACAAGCGAAGCCACAAGCTAAACTGTGGATTTTAACACCTACAATAAGCCAAGGCTCCTACGGAATAAAGAAAGGATGGAATAGCAAGAGAAAAGCTAAATACCTGGCAAATAGAAATCTGAAATCACTTTAAATCTATACAAGGCATTATCTAACAAGCTGAATCAAGAAAGTACAACGAAGCCTACCTCAAAGCCGAACATGAGCGCTCCAAATCCACCACACACGAGCTATCCACATCCAAAATGCCTCCGAACATCGCCAAACTATCAAATTATCAATCAAAACATCTTTACGGACGTTTTGACACAAAAATCGCAACAATTGGAAATAGCCCCAAAATGGAGTCAAAATGGGAATGTGGGACCCGCACCATTAATTCCAAAATTAACTCCTCAAATATTTCTAAATAGCCCAATGAACTTGTGCCTCAAAAACGAGCACAATCTGAGCTCGAAAATGGGCTAAAATAGTCCATGCAACAAAACAGAAGAAAATCACCATTAAAGAACTTGGGCCGTCCCTTCCGAGAAGATATTACCTCAATACACTGACTTCCACGATTCCCTGATCAGTCTCACACATAGCCACACCAATTTCAGATGAAACACAACTTGAATCACCCAAAATGGATCTTCCTAGCTCCAGATATTGAAGTTTTAAAATCAGGGCTCAAGCTGATATTTCGCTATTTAAATAGCAGCGATTCTTGTTGGTAAAAGTTATATCTAGTCGCTAAAAGACTGAATTCTGGTCGCTAAAGGTCTGCACCCACAACACCAAAATTTGCAATTTTTAACGTCTCCAAACGTAACCTCGAAATTCGTTCGGGATCCGATAAAAAAATAAGCTAGATATGCTACCCCACTAAATTCAACATTTCAGACTCAATGGAACCAGTGAAACTTCCATTCAAGGTCCTTTCGATGAAAAGTAGGTGCCACACCCAAGTTCCATTTTGAGCTAAAAACCACAAAAGGACCAAAATGAGACTGAAATCCTAGGGAACCACACAAAAGGTCATTCAAAACCAAACTTGACATTTATATACATGCTAAAGCAATAAATAAGAAATTGAGCAGATTTTTTTTATAAAAAAAAGTCCAAATATGGGGAATACAATTATCATATTTTCAAAAGAGCATATTCAACATAAATGATTATTTTAATTGTAACCTCATTTATATTCAATAAAATTTTGTCTCTTTCAATTTTGATTATCTATATATACACCTCACTATTTAATCCCTCAAGTCATATTCTTCTCACCTCTCATTCTTGAGATTTTATTTCTTTACATCTTTATGTGTACATGGCTTCTTTAGATCTTGAAATGAACACTTATCGCGAAATAGTTCTGTATGTGCCAATAATTAGTGGTGCTGAGGTTGTGTTATGTTCTCGTCTAACTAAGATACTAGCTAAATATTTTTCTTATTTGTTCTTTGAGATGCATAAATCATTTGAACAATTTTGGGTTAGGTTTTTTATGTTTATTTTTTTGAAGATACAAAAGTTCTTATTATTATTTTAAGAAAGCTATTCATTAATTATTATATTTTTCTTAATATTTTTTTACTTTATTGTTTCTTTATCATTGAAAATTACTAAAACATTTTAGTATTGACAATTGAGAAAGAAAAAGAGTTAATGAAATTTGATAAAACACTTTTTATTTCATTAATTTATTTAAATGAGTCAAAATTAGGGAATAGATTCAAAAGATAATCATTTTTTTTACTTTTTTCTTTTCAAATGATTAAAAATTATATGTATTATTTATAGGTTCAACAGAACCAAATCGATAACACAAAATTCATACTAGCACCCACTCCTATATTAAGTCAGCCAATAGAAGTAAAATTTCTATAACTTTATTCCTTATTAATTATCATGTCAAATACTTTACTTTTTCTATTTTATCTTTAATTTCTATTTATTTTTCCTCCCTCGTTGGAGAATTTGGGGAATTTAATAACACTTGATGTTTGTGGCATTTAGACTTTGTCTTCATATAGTTTTTTTTTTTTTAAAAAAAAAAATTACGTTGTATACTAGATCAAACATACCCTTGAGCTTTGTGAGAAAGGATCAAATACACCTCTCTATAGATTTTATTTTACTAGGAATGCAAGATTTTATTTTTACTTTTTTGGTTACTTCAGTCGAAAAGGGTATATCTGCTCATTTGTGTAAAGTAGGAGTATATATGGGCCTGTTTTATTAACGAGGGGGTATATCAATACTAATTCACAATGTTGAGGGTTATGTGAGGCCTTTTTACCTAAATTTTATATTAATGAAGTCGGAAATATTAATTAGTAATCATATTTAAAATGTTCATTCACATCTAAATGTATATCATGGAAGCAAGTTTAACACTAATGCAAAATTAAAAGAATCAATTTAATAGATAATCTAATAAACTACTATTTTAATATTTGTAAACTTTTCTCAAAACGGCCTATTTATAAACTATTTAGATAAAAATATGAATATTCAATATTTGTAACTATTGATTTTCTCTAAAATTATTTATAGAAAATATTGGATATGTTTTCACCTAGTAAGCCAACTATTTAATATGATAGAACATTTAGCGGGATCTTATCAAATAATAATTGGTTTTAATTTTCTTGCATTAAATATGAAATCAATTGAGAGAGATCCACGTTTTCTTATACTTATTTGTTAAGAAGAAGAAATTCTTCGAGCATATAGAATAGTTCTTATAAATATGGTCTCTTTTTGTTGATTATTGAGAATAATTTGTGTTTAAAAATTATTTTGTTTTCTGAAACATGATTGTCAAAGTGAGGAGGAGATTTATAGTGTATTTTATTAGATATGAAAAATAAAAATTATAGGTGTAAAAAGAATTGAATATTGACACACTTGAACTTTATAGCAATTCTACCATGATATTCGATTCTGTTAGTTTGTTGTTAAACAAAATCTTTCTCCCTTACTTAGATTGATGTAACCTTGATTTTTTACTTCTACTTCTGTAAAATGATACACTTATATATTTTAAATAATTTAACTATAGATTCTCATTTTTTCATTTATGGTAACAAAACATTAACATATTTTCTTATTTGCATAATGATGTTGGAACAATCACAGTACCCCAAAAACTAGCTAGGAGGAAGAAATGTCTAGTTACTACCAAATTCATAGCAAATACTTTGGTTGAATTTATAATTGTACCTTCTAAAGGTGCAGCAAATCTTTACACAATTAAACTAAAAAAGGTTAGTACATTTAATTACTAAGATTATTTCTAGGTAAAAGACACTAATATTGTTAGACATTTCAATAGTAGCTTCATTTTTCTAGCTAATTTATTATTACTATAGTAAAATATTGTAAGAAATGACGTGTAATATAACATAACATGAAAAATCAGTTCTAAAAAATATGGTTATTATAGTAAACGGTTGTAAATCGGATGTTTAGTATATGGAAAGGCCTGACTATTTTAATATTTCATTATGTACTCAAATAATAAAATGAAGACAAGCCAAGTGATTCATACGGAATTAATCGCAAATATCATGACATACTACATGGATGGAAAGCTGAAAGGAGACAACGTCAAAATGGAAAATGTGAAACGGTAATATAAGTTCTTTTATAATTTTTTCCTTTTATTTGAATATTGAGTCTTACTACTTCCCTAAAGTACACTCACATTTATCTATTTATCTAACGATATTTATTATTTAGAATGAAGGTTTTAGATGAAACTTCAACATGTTTTATTTTTTTATGTAATACTTGATAATTGAGATTTAATGATAGTCAATGACAATCGAGTTAGAATTTAGTTGCACTTGATTTCCCTTTTCTTCTGTCTTTAAACAATAATAATTAAGGTATCGTTTGTTTTGTATGTATCCAAAATTATCAAATGTGTTTCTTGTGATTTTTATTATTATTGATTTGGTAAATTGTGATTTTAATTACTTTATAATGTAATTTCTATATGAAAATTAAGAAAATTCTTCTTGGATTGCAGTTTTACTTCAATGAGAGCAATCATAGTGTGTGTCGATCTATTGGAGATGTAAGAAGATATATCTTCGAAGGTTTTGAAAACTTGAAAGTAGATTTTCAGCCAGTAACAAATGTAGTAATCGAGTCAATGGTAAGTTGTTACATTACATGAATTTTCTTTATTATTGATAGCCATTTTGGTCATCTTTCTAAAAAATCAAATTTACTTATTTAGAGAGTTGAAGTGTTTGGTCAAGCTATTAAGAAAACACAAGGACTTTTATGTAGTATAGTAGTTATGATTTTTTAAAATTAAGCTTAATAATTGGCTTTTTACTTTTTGAATGTTTAGCCAAACACCAAATTTTGCTCTAATAATGATAAAAGTATTTTTTCTCAAATTGATTAGGAAAACACAAATTAATTTACTACATTCCATAGTTACCTTTTAAAAATCACTTCTAACAAAAAGAAACGCTTCCAAAATATAAGGGGTAGGGGAAAGGGTTATACCATATTGGATCTTATGTACGTACTTTTGCCTTGAATTATTTCTATAAGAAATTACTTTCATAGCTTGAACTTCACTATAATCCCTAGCTACAAAATGGTAACTTTAACCCTCATTTAAGGCACCATGACAATTATATTATTTTTACAAAAAATTCATATTAAATTTTAAGGTTGGAGGTATAGACAAGACATTGAAGAAAAGAAAAGGAGAATCTTCAATCTTAGAGAGGGAATCTGCAGCAAAGAAGTGCAAAAGAAATGGTCACGACAATCAAGACAAGAGTGAGACTCAATTTTTTTTGATGATGCATGGAACAACCTTATGAACATGGATGACATACACAACAATCATGTAACTCATGTTAAGACAACTATTAGTAATTGCAGTTAAAAAAATTACACAAATGAAAAGAGTAATAGATATTCGCGACACAAAACTTTTGTAGCTAAACATAAAAGTCGCAGCTCATTCTATTTAATGAAGGGCCTTTTTTTCATATTCATGAGCGTTATTTTTCTATCACTTGGTCGATGCATTTACAAATATAAGCATCTATGTTTGTTGAAATTATAATACATTTGACAAAATCACTTCCTTTTACAGATTATGGGTTCCATCCACAAAATGAAGTAGACAAAATACTGCACGAGAATATCGATGAAAAAGATATTATTTCATGCGCATAAATATTCTCATTGATGAAGAAAATGGTAAAAAAGACGACGACAAAGAAATAGTGAATTTATGCTTGCGGAAAAAAGGGAACAGTTGGCTGTATGATTTTCACATTATGAAGATCTCTAGGAAAATCATTGACTAATACATTTGACAAATTAACAAGAGTTCTTTAATTAGTACTTGCAAATTTATTGTTATTTACTTTTGTTTGTAACCGACAGAACATGAATATTTTTATTTATTTTCTAAGTCCAATTTAGATCTTATGTATTGAACAATTGATTAGTTTCATCTTAATATAAAAAATCAGTTTAGTGTATGTTTTCGATTTAGTTTCATATTGATATAAAAATCAGTTTAATACATGATTTTCTATTTATGTCTATGTCATTTAGAACTCATATCTTTCTATTTGCGGAAAGATTTTTTAATGTCTCTGTTAGAAAGACCAATTCTCCTTCCTACTAAGGCAAGTAAAACTTTTTTTTTTAATATTCATAATTTGTGGAACAATTTTTGACTTCGGCAAAAATTTCTTCAATCATAGACTTCATAGATATGTTAGTTTATCCAGAAAAGGATCGAAATTGGACCTATACTATCACAAAAGGTCTAAATATACTTTACATCCATTTATTTTGTTAGAAATACCCATCTACTTACATTTTAGACTCAGACATATCTCTCTTGACTTATTGTCAACGCTACATTAAAATTCTATATAAATTTTATGAGTTATTTTACTGTTGGTCCTATCTTTTACTCAAACCCAAATTAAATAAATCCACTCACCTGATTTTCTAACATACCAGAACCATCTTTCATTGATTTTTTTAAAAATATTTCTACTCCTCAAAATTAATTTTTGTTTGAAAACGAGACCTCCAGAGGTCAGATTGTGAAAAATAAATTGTAAGAAAAAGGAAAAACCAGACCTCCGAACCTCTTTTCACAAAACAATATCTTCAAGAAATAAATCTCTAGAGGTCAGGTTGCATTTAGGCCGAATGAATCCCTTACCCAAGAGATTTTGAAGATGAACACTAAACTCTTTTAGCTATGCGTGGGCCATACGGTAAGGCGGAATAGATATTGGATGAGTGCCCGCATCAAGGTCAATAGAAAAATTAATATCACACTCATGGGGAAGGCTCGGTAAGTCAGTCGGTAAAACACCCACTGCTCACAAACAACATGGACTCAATAAATATAAAGAACCTCCCTACTCACATCTTATACATAAGCCAATAAGCTAGACACATACTAGCCATTAATCTCTGAGCTGGAATAAAAGAGATAACCCCAACTGTCATCTGAATACGAGACCCCTGCCATACCAACAAAGGAATACCATACATGTCTAGGGTAAAAGTCTTAGAATAACAATCCAAGACCGCACTATAATGGGATAAATAGTCCATGCCTAGAATCGTATCAAAATGTAATAGATCAAACAATATAAGGTCTGCTCGGGTGGCATGCCCTTGGATAGTCACCGAACAAGATCGAAACACTTGATCAACTACAAAAGACTCATACTCTTACGGGAAGCATAATACACAGATACATATGAAAAACTAAAGCCTGAATCAAATAAAGCTTAGGTGGGCTGAGGGCATAAAAGAATCGTACATGTGATAACAATGTCTGATGCCTTAGCCTCCATCGCTAGACCGGCATATAGATGGGAATTTTTTGCCTCTACACAAAGCATCAACCATACCACCAGACTTTTCTCCCAGGTCCACCTCGTGCTCCTTAATGATGGCCACATCCTTCCTAACCCTGGGTACCGCCTCTAGTTGGACGTGCTACCGCTTCAATTGGTATAGTTGGATGTGGGGTAGCTGCAATCATCCTTCGCTAGGGAAAGTCCCCTGGACCACTGATTTGACTCTCCACATTCATATCTTTTGAACATTGGCCTATAAAGTAATGGACACCACGACTTGAAGTACTCGACTATGAACCCCATATACTTTGTCCCATACCAACATCACCCAAGTTGTACCGATCACCATATAAAGCCTAAAGTGAGGCCTAGACATGCCAACTAGACTGACCTTGCTGAAACCTTTGTCGAAGTCTATCATATGAGTACCTGCCTCTTGAATGAAACCCACTGTAGCTACCCAGATGTTGAGACCTCTTGTCGTTGCCCCATGGGCCTCACAATGGAGATCCTCCATAGTGCGGACATGGTCAACTACACCAAGAAGGAGGACCCCATTTAAGCCAAAGACTCAGTGTCAACCTACACAAGAAATCTCAACCCATGAAAAAAGTAACTTTTATGCCCCAAGCCTACACCCATAATGTAGCAGGCTCTTAGAAACCATTGTTGGTCCCCAAGCGACCGCTTGATGTAGGTGAATACTTAGATCAAGACTAACTCAAGGATACACAAGCATCAAGGAGTGAAGAAAATACTTTAAACATATACTGAATCTAAAACTGTTAAAATTAATGAATATTATAGTAAAATTTAGCTTCACATTTGCAAATGAATACTGAAAGACTCTCTAACTCTTCCTATATACGAAGCTTCTAATTTTTGAAGGTATGTGTCAATACAAGACTCACGATATCTCAAAACACGACTACTACTAAGAAATAAACTGGAGATCTCAAAAGGCAAGGTAGTCTCACCGAAAGATGACAGATGCATGACGTGATCTCAATGAAGTGACTATTGATGATTTTGAATACTTGTATCTGCATCATAAAACTATGCACAATTAATGACATCAGTACATGGAATGTACCATATATTATAAGGTTGAATGAAACAAATACTGAACTGGAGGATTGAAAGTAACTCAATTGAACTACAACATGGATCATGATGGAAACCATTTAAACTCTTGCTATAAGGGTACAATAATAATAAATACTAAAATGTATAACTAAATAAATACTTTACTTTACTTTACTAGTGAGTTTTTCTAACCGACAACCATCACTTTGAGTCTCCTGATGATACAATGTCATATCCATATTTCTAGAGCTAGTGTATACCTTGCCAAGCTATTAGGCCTTCGCAAAAGCAGTGAGGATTTATCCCAATGTCGTTACGATCCTATCCTACATTTCCAAATAGTTTATAGGGTTTGAGTCATATGAACTCTTACCAAAATTGGTGCACAATATCATTCCCAAAATATTACTATATATGCTCACAAAAAGTACTCTCTAGGTTGAGTTAATACTCGCAAGACCCTCTTTATCGGGTAACTGAACTTTACTTTATCTGTCTGAAATGCTTCTGAAATTTGTATATGTTTTTCTTGAAATAGTACATTCTTTCTAAGCATAAAATAATGCATTTGTAACCATTAGTGTTACCTTAAATGCTTTTCAAAAGATACTATAAAGCTTTTTCTTGGACTCACTTTAAATTCTGAAAGTCAATGCATAGAATACTCATTCAAAAGAATTCAACAAAACTCAATAACTATGGTTCACATGATAATATAAACCATGAACAAGAACTCAAAATATCAAATGTATAAAGTACCATGATTGCAATACTCAGGAAGATGAACTCGAAATAAGAACACAACCTAGTGTGGAAACTCATGGAACTTTGGGTAGAACCCTAAATATATCTCTTTACTAACCGAATTTAGATGAAGGGCATGAGGATGAACTTTGTCCAACACTATGAATTGTCTTACATGTCACGCTCCGAGCCTACATCCTGGGTGGGACTGGCACTCGAGAACCATTGTTGGCCCCAAGAGAACCCTTGTCCTAACTTACTACTCAGCGGAAGACTTTACTCACCAAAGATAAACTCATGAAAGAAACTTAGAATGTTGTAAAGGAAACATTCAACTGGCCAATGAGGCAACTCAAGTCTTATAACAAAACAACTAAAATGAATAAGACTAATGAACTAATAATATCTAACTGTCTATGAAGCCACTAATACTATAAGGGATGTTGGGACAAGACCCCCGATCATCCTAACAAGTGAACTGATAAAACATGATAAAAGGGATCCTCCAGAAAGCAAAGAGGCTCACCAAATGACTCTGAATGCTGAACTGGATCAACAAAGCGCTGGATGTTGATCCTGATTACCTGTATCTGCATCATAAAATGATGCAGGCCAAATGGCGTTAGTACATTGAATGTACGAGCATGTGAGGGGAAATCTAAACAAGACATAAGCTTGAACTAAAATTTGAAAGGAACACTTACCTTATCTCTAGTCAACTCATGGATACTCAACTCAATGCAGAAATAAACACAATATAGATGCAGTTTATATAAAGAATTTAGAACAGTAAATAACTCCTCGAAGAATTGGAAAGTACAATAATATCTCAGTTGTATATAAAAATACAAAAATAAACTGTATTTGGGAGATTCTCTAACTGAAAACCATCACTATAAACTAGGTGATTATACGTCGTCTTGCTCACGCTGCTAGAACTGTCATATAACTTGCTGGGCTATAGAACGCCTCAACTAAGTGGATCCACTAAGCTATGCTTAAAAGCATTAACAAATCATCTAAAAAGTATGACCTTTTCTACCCATATTGGCTCATGGTTTATGGAGACTTTAGTTAACTGAACTCGTCCCCATATCGGTGCTTATTACTACTCCCAAAATATACTCAGTTGATATGTTTAAAAACACAACTCTTTCTCTGTGGTTTGAGATTATTACTCAAAAATATATCTCTTAAAAGAGATGGAACTCAAAACTACTCATGAAAACTAATTAGAAAATCGGTATTTCCTCTCATCTTAAATGTGAAAACATTTACTCTTTGGGAATACTTAGTTCCCATATATCATTTTTAAGAAAATTAACTTCACTCTTACTCTTACTCAACTCAATATTCAAGTCTTAAAACAAGTATAAAACAATTGTAAAAGACTTTTTGAAAAGACTTGAAGAACACTCAAGACTTGACTCTTAGCTCTACCTTGAATTTGAATTTATGGATTCAAGGTTATGATTCATGTTTATGGATGATTTTTAGATGTTTAGAAGTCATTTATAGTAGTTATAATCAATATGAAGTTTTAGTACACTTTAGAAGGACTCAGATGGGCTAACCGACGGAAAAAAGGTGGGAACAGGCGACCCTGGCGCACTGCTGGCGTGGGGCACCAACTCCTAAAATTCAGAGCCTCTAATTTGGTGCACTGCTGTGGCGACACTCCAGCCCCTCTGGCACATCTGGGGCGCGCCGCCCCAGCCCCTCCCCAGGCAATTCCAACAAACTTTTCAACTCATTTTATGATCTTAATTCGACTAAATTAGATTATTTTTCTCAATTTCTCTTTAGATTCAGATACCCATTACATTAACAGAAGAATCTACTCAAAAACGACTATAAAAATTGACACGATTTCCTGAAGAACTCATCAATCTCATCCTAACTCAAGAACGAAAGAGAATTTCAAGAAAACAAGTCAAGAACATCAAACCTTCAACCTTATAAAATGAATTTTACATTGAAATTAACATGATTGGCGCATGGCTGAATGAACCCAATGCTATGTGAACTCGCATGCCTCTTTAGGGATCAACCCTTGGCGAAACGACCTTTGATTCCGCAAGAAATCTCCAAGAACGCCTTGACTTTTCTCCTTTTCTCCTCTTCTTGAACTATTCTCAAAACCCTAGTCTTAATTTTGATTGTGTAAACTGAACCAAATCAGTTTAGAAACCTAATTAATTACTAAAACCAAAATAACTTGATTGGGTAAGGAAAAGATCAAAATACCCCTCTTATATTTGGGTAACTTTCCTTAACCGGAAAGCCCAACTTCAAACGGGCATATCTCCCTCATACAAGCTCAAAAATTAGCAAACTCGGTGGCGTTGGAAAGAGGATTCCAAGACCTTTCATTTGATATCTTATAGCCTTCCTAACTTATCATGTACTAAAAGTTATGGTCGTTTGAAGTTGACCCAAAATTTATACTTAGCATAACTTGCCAAAATTTCCAAATTTACTCTTTCAAATAAATAGTTCTTTTTAATTCTAGTTCTTTCTAAGGAAGATGCTACAATATCTTCCCCTTGGGATCATTCGTCCTCGAATGAGATTACTCTAAGTAGGCTAAGGTTGTAACTTCTAACATTCAGCTCAAACACCCAACAAGAAAGATATATAACACAACATGTAAACTTAAAATAAATTCCAAGAAAGGATTAGTACCTTAATTTGGAATTTCTCCGGACTCAAAGAGATGTGGGTATCTCTTCTTCATGTCCTCGTCAGCTTCCCAAGTATCTTCCTCAACAAATTGATTTCTCCACATAACCTTGACTGATTCTACTTCCTTGGTCCTCAACTTGCGAATCTGGTGATCTAAAATCTGAACAGGAATCTCCTCATAAGATAAGCTATCCTTAATACCAATATATTCAGTAGGTATGATAAATGAAGGATCGACCATACACTTCTTCAACATAAAAATGTGAAATACTAGATGGACCGCTGCTAACTCTTGCGATAGCTCCAACTCATAAGCCACGTTACCAATCCTCTAGGATATTCTGTAAGGACCAATATATCGGGGACTAAGCTTCCCCTTCTTACCAAATCTCATAACACCCTTCATGGGTGAAACCTTCAAATAAACCCAATCATCTACTTCAAACTCTAAGTCTCTTCTCCTAACATCTGTATAGGATTTCTGACGATTCCGTGCTGTTTCATATCTCTCTTGAATAACCTTCACTTTCTCCATAGCTTGATGAACTAAGTCTGGTCCTATCAACCCAGCTTCACCAACCTCAAACCATCCAATAGGAGATCTGCATCTTCTCCCATAAACAGCCTCATACGAAGCCATTTGGATGCTAGAGTGGTAACTATTGTTATAAGCAAATTCTATGAGAGGTAGGTGATCATCCCAATTACCTTTAAAATCAATCACACAAGCCCTCAACATATATTCTAAAGTTTGAATGGTGCGCTCTTCTTGACCATCAGTCAGATGATGAAAAGCAGTACTCAAATTCACATTCGAACCCAAACCTTTCTGGAAAGGCTTCCAGAATTGTGCAGTAAATTATGCACCTCTATATGAAATAATCGACACTGGAACTCCATGAAGTCTAACTACCTCTTGAAGATATAACTTGGCATAATCCTCTGCTGAATGGGTAGTCTTTACCAGAAAAAAGTTGGCTTATTTAGTCATTCGATCTACAATCACCCAAATGGAATCATACTGCCTGCGAGACTGCGGCAAACCAATAATAAAGTTCATATTGATCATCTCCCACTTCCATTCCAGCCTTTGGTGCTCTACCTTAACTTGTTGGCAATTCGGACACATAGCAATGAACTCTGCAATGTCCTTCTTTATACCACTCCACCAATAGACTTTTCTCAAGTCACGATACATCTTTGTAGAACCCGGATGGATAGAATATCTAGAGCTATAAGCTTCCTCCATGATCCTCTCTTGAAGTTCATCCATCTTTGGCACACACAATCTTCCTTGATACCTCAATAAACCATCTCCCCCTTGTTCAAAAGCCATCACTTTTTGCTTATGAACATTTGCCTTCAACTCAAGCAAAATAGGATCTTGGTGTTGTTTCTCTTTCACTTCGGACACTAATGATGATTCATCCCCATTCATCACCACCACTCCTCCTTCATTGGAATCCATTAAATGAACTCCCAATCGCGCAAGTCTGTGCACATCTTTAGCTAACTCTTTCTTGTCTTCCTCAACATGGGCAGTACTACCCATAGAAAATCTGCTCAAGGCATCAGCAAAAATATTAGCCTTACTTGGGTGATAGAGAATACTCATGTCATAATCCTTGAGTAACTCTAACCACCTTCTCTGTCTGAGATTAAGCTCTTTCTGACTAAACACATACCAAAGACTTTTGTGATCGGTGAACACATCTACATGAACACCATAAAGATACTGATGCCATATTTTAAAAGCGAATACTACAACAGCCAACTCTAGATCATGGGTTGGGTAATTCCTCTTGTGAATCTTAAGTTGTCTAGAGGCATAAGCTATAACCTTGCCATTCTGCATTAACACACAACCCAAAACGACTCTGGACGCATCACAATATATCACAAAACCTTGTGTACCCTCTGGTAAAGTCAATACTAGGGCAGTAGTCAACCGCTTATTTAATTCCTGAAAGCTTTTCTCATAAGCTCCAGACCATTGAAACTTAAATGTTTTCTGAGTCAACTTAGTCAAAGAAGATGAAATAGATGAGAACCCCTCGACGAACCTTCTATAATAGCCAGCCAATCCCAAGAAATTCCTAATGTTAGTTGGAGACGTGGGTCTAGGCCAGTTCTGCACTACCTCTATCTTTTGAGTGTCAACTCGAATTCAATCACCAAAAATAATATGTCTAAGAATGCCACAGACTCAAGCCAAAATTCAAACTTAGAAAACTTTGCATACAACTCTCTATCCTTGAGAGTTTGAAGAACTATTCTGAGATGACTAGCATGATCTTCTTCATTCCTCAAATAGATTAGAATGTCATCAATGAATACGATAAAAAACATATCTAAATAAGGCTTGAATACTCTGTTCATAAGGTTCATGAATGCTGCAAGAGCATTGATCAAACCAAATGACATAGCTAGGAACTCATAATGACCATAGCGGGTCCTAAAATTTATCTTAGGGGTATCACTTTCTCTTACTCTCAACTGATGATATCCAGATCTGAGGTCTATCTTATAAAAACAAGTGGCACCCTGAAGTTGATCGAAGAGATCAACAATTCTCGGAAGAGGATACTTATTTTTGATAGTAACCTTGTTCAACTGATGGTAATCTATGCACATTCTAAAACAACCATCTTTCTTTCTCACAAATAAGACCAGAGCGCTCCAATGTGAGGCACTTGGTCTAATAAAACCTTTCTGAAGGAGATCTTTCAACTTCTCTTTTAACTCTTTCAACTGTGCTAGAGCCATTCTATATGGCAGAATAGAGATAGGACGAGTATCGGGAAGAATATCTATACTGATGTCTATTCCCTCTCAGGAGGGACTCTAGGAAGGTCATCTCAAAAGACCTCTAGAAACTCACTCACAACTGGAACTGACTAAATATGAGGTGTCTCAACACTAGTGTCATTAACTCGGACTAAGTGATAGACAAAACCCTTGGAAACTAACTTTCTCGCCTTAAGGTACTAAATAAAATGACCCTTAGGCACTTCTGAACTACTCCTCCACTCAATAACTGGCTCACTAGGAAATTGGAACTCAACAACTCGAGTTCTACAATCGACTGAGGCATAACAGGCATGAAGCCAGTCCATACCTAGAATGACATCAAAATCTACCATATCTAACTCAACTAAGTCAGCCATGGTGTCCTTGTGATTGACGGAAATGGTACAATCAAGATAAACTCTCTCAACTAGAATAGACTCACCAACAAGTGTAGAAACACTGAAGGGATCAAGAAGTGGCTCAGGAAGGATATTAATATTCATAGCAACATAAAGAGTCACAAAAGATAGCAACATAAAGAGTCACAATGGAGCCATCACGACACGTTCCTGGGTGGTTCCTACCACACTTAGCACATGTAAGAGTCCAATTACCTCATTATGCCACACTACCTTGAGACTATGCAGGTCTAGCTCTGAAGTTTTGTGAATTCTGATTATTGAACTCACCTCTGTTCCTTGGTGCAGGTGCACTAGCAGATGATAGAGCAGGTCTTTTTTTCTTATGTTGGAAAGATGACCGGTTGGTATTACTCTTCTGCTGTCTGGACTCATTCCCTGTCTTAGCTTTCTTGTTCTGAAACTCCTCTCCATCTCTCTGCTTATCTTCCTCAACCTGTTGCACATGAATCATCAGTGTTGCTATGTCCATATCTCATATCAGCATAGCTGCCTTGCCCTTTTTGCTTGACAGATGAGACAACCCAGCAACAAACAAACTCATCCTGCCCCTCATGTTAGCACCCATCTCCGGGGCATAATTGGAAAGTTGGGTGAACTTAAGGCTCTACTCGTGCACGCTCATAGATTCCTGCTTAAGAGTGAAGAATTCTCGTACCTCTGCTTCTCTCATTTCTCGAGGAAAGAAATGCCCCAAGAAGGCCTCCTCAAACATAGCCCAACTCACAAGTGGTGCACCTTCAACTATATTCTTCTTCCATTGATCAAACCAGATTCTAGCGACACCCTTCAATTGGTATGCAGCTAGTTCCACTCTCTCAGCATCAGCAATATGTATAATCTCAAAAACCTTCTGAAGCTCTTCCACAATGTTTTCCGTATCCTCAGTGACACTTGAACCAGTGAAGCTTGGAGGATTCATCCTTGGGAACTCACGGATTCTAGACGTATCAGCCACATCCTGTCGAACCCCTCTTTGTTACCTCACATCTTGACTTAAAATCTGGATAGCTTCACGAAACTCAGCATTGGTGACCTCTCCTTGGGATTGCACTTCTGGTGCATTAGGTAGCCCTTGTTCCTTGACTTTCTCCTAGCAGGATGACCTCAGACATCTCTTCGTGGAGGCATGATCTAAAAGATACGCGCAAGCACAAGTTAGAAATAAACTTTTTTAGAGATGAACTCTATCGCACGAAATGAGTACGAAAGAAGTGAGATAGTTCCTAAATGTTGCAGCCTCGTAATTATAGATGTGGCGCGCTTCACACCGATAACTAGGACTCTACAGACGCGGCTACATAGACACCCTAGGACTTTTGAACTTTGTCCTCTGATACCAAGTTTGTCACTCCCCGAGCCTACACCCTTGGAAGGACTGGCACTCGAGAACCATTGATGGCCCTAAGCGAACCCTTGTCCTGGCTTACTACTCAGCAGAAGACTTTACTCAATAGAGATAAACTCATGAAATAAACTTAGAATGTTGTAAAGGAAACATTCAACTGGCCAATGAGGCAACTCAAGTCTTATAACAAAATAACTGAAATGAATAAGACTAATGAACTAATAATGTCTAACTGTCTAGGAAGCCTCTAATACTATGACGGATGTCAGGACAAGACCCCTGATCATCCTAACAACTGAAATGATAAAAATATGATAAAAGGGATCCTTCGGAAACCAAGGAGGCTCACCAAACGACTTTGAATACTCAACTCGATCAACAAAGCGATGATTGCTTATCCTGGTTACCTCTATATGTATCATAAAATGATGCAGGCCAAATTACGTCAGTACATTGAATGTACGAGCATTTGAGGGGAAATCTAAACAAGACATAAGCTTAAATTGGAATTTGAAACGAACACTTACCTCATCTCTACTAAACTCATGGATACTCAACTGAATGCGTAAATAAACACAATATAGATGCAGTTTATATAAAGCATTTAGAACAATAAATATCTCCTCGAAGAATTAGAAAGTACAATAATATCTTAGTTGTATATAAAAATACAAAAATAAACTTTATTTGGGAGATTCTCTAACCGACAACCATCACTATGAGCTATGTGATGATACGGCATCTCGCCCACGCTGCCAGAACTGTCCTATAACTTGCCGGGATATAGAACGCCTCCACTAAGAGGATCCACTAAGCTATGCTTAAAAGAATTAAAGAATCATCTAAAAAGTATGACCCTTTCTACCCACATTGGCTACATGGTTTATGGAGATTTGAGTTATCTGAACTCGTCCCCATATCGGTGGTCATACAACTCCCAAGATATACTCAACTCATATGTTTAAAAACATAACTCTTTCTCTGTGGTTTGAGACTATTACTCAAAAATATATCTCTTAAAAGTGATGGAACTCAAAACTACTCATGAAAACTAAATTGGAAATCGGTGTTTCCTCTCATCTTAAATATTAAAACATTTACTCTTTGGGAATACTTAGTTCCCATATATCATTTTTAAGAAAATGAACTTCACTCTTACTCTTACTTAACTCAATGCTCATGTTTTAAAAGAAGTTTAAAACAATTGTAAAAGACCTTTTGAAAAGACTCGAAAAACTCTCAAGACTTGACTCTTAGCTCTACCTTGAATTTGAATTTATGGATTCAAGGTTATGATTCATGTTTATGGATGATTTCTAGATGTTTAGAAGTCATTTAGAGTAGTTAGAATCAATAGGAAGTTTTAGTACACTTTAGAAGGACTCAGATGGGCTAAACGATGGAAAGAGGGTGGGGGCAGGCAACCCTGCCGCACTGCTAGCGCGGGGTGCCAGCCCCTAAAGTTCAGAGGCTCTAATCTGTCGCACTTCTAGGGCGCCTCCCCAGCCCCTCACCAGGCAATTCCGATGAATTTATCAACTTGTTTTCATATCTTAATTCGACTAAATTCGATTTGTTTTCTCAATTTCTCCTTAGATGCACATGTCCAATACATGTACACAAGAATCTACTAAAAACAACACTAAAATTTGACACGATTTCCTCAAGAACTCATCAATCTCATCCTAACTCAAGAACGAAAGCAAATTTCAAGAACATAAAACCTTCAACTTTCTAGAATGAATTTTATTCTGAAATTAACATGATTGGCGTGTGGCTGAACAAACCCAACGCTATGTGAACTCGCATACCTCTTTAGGGATCAACCCTTGGCGAAACGACCTTTGATTCCGCAAGAAATCTCCAAGAACACCTTGACTTTTTCCTTTTCTCCTCTTCTTGAACTATTCTCAAAAACATAGCCTTAATTTTTATTGCGTAAAATGAACCAAATCAGTTTATACTCCTAATTAGTTACTTAAAACCAAATAACTTGATTGGGTAAGGAAATGACCAAAATACCCCTCTTAAATCTGGGTAACTTTCCTTAACTAGACATCCCGATTTCAAATGGGCATATCTCCCTCATACAAGCTCGAAAATTAGCAAACTCGGTGGCGTTGGAAAGAGGATTCCAAGACCTTTCATTTGATATCTTATAACCCTCTTAACTCATCCTGTATTAAAAGTTATGGTCATTTGAAGTTGACCTACAACTTATACTTAGAATAACTAGCCAAAATTTCCAAATATACTCTTTCAAAAAAATAGTTCTTTCTAAGACGGGATTTTACATTACATACCTAGAAGAACAAAGTTCTTGGAGAAACTTAACGAATGCTTGAAAACCCTAGCTTTCTCTTCTTGGATCCTTGCTCTAAGTCTTGGGAATGATTATGGGGGTGGTAAGGTTGAACGGTACTATTTAGAACCTTAATTAGGTGTGAAAAAGTCGGGGTTAGGCTTGAAAAGGGTAGGAAAAGATGAAACTGGCCTTACTTAAAATATACCGAACAACTTCTACGGACACTATGTAAGGTGCGTATAAAATCTACAGACCGTACTGGTCAACCGTAGAAGGACTATTGGGACTTCAACTTTGAGATAAATTCCACAGCAAGGGTATACAGTATGTAGACCTTTATATGACTCATAGGCCCTTTACGTGGAACCCAAGGTCAAAATTCCTCTAAGTCCCACCTCCTTCCTAGGAGCCCTAGGCTACATACCGTTGGATTTTGTATGGTCCGTAGGACCATCCATAGAACCTATATCTATCAAAATTTTACTAAGTATGAAACCTTCCTACCACCACTTCGTACGGGTCGTATAACTTTCTAGGGCCATCTTATTGGTCCGTAGGAACTCTTCTGGGATCTGATGATGCGCGGTAGATTTACACTCATTTGAGGCATATTAAATTCAATAATTAGTATCTTCAATGACTAATTATGGTATATTCTCATAATATTTTGATGATTTGCATCTATGAAGGCCAAGGGACAAGGAGAAAATAAATATTTGGAAGAAAGGCCTAAAACATGGAAAGAAGTGTAAACTCCATATTGTTGATCGCCTAACAAAAAGAGTTGACGCCCAATTGGAACGAACTTGCCCAAAGTGACAATGCTCAACTGTTGAAATAATTGAAGCAGGTCGGCAAACATAAAAGGAAAGGCAAATCACCGAACGCAAAGAATGAACATACTGACCATCACCAAAGGTGACAGGACTTGGAGGAAAATTGCAGGCTTGAAAGGTTAACAAAGGTGGTACTCGGTGATTCACCAATTGTGAAAGGCAGACTAGAACGAGCTCGTATATCACGACCCGAGCCTACACCCTGGATGTAGCCGGCACTCGATAACCATTGTTGGTCTCAAGTGAACCGTCATCCTGGCTGACTACAAGCGGAAGACTAAATCGAGCATACATAAACATCAAATTGAAGGAAATGCTAAATCAACTTTGTATTAAATCTCAAAACTCTCTAAATATACTGAGTATTAAACATAAGTTTTAAAGAAAACATATGAAACTTAAAGACTCTCTAAAACTATCTATCTATGAAGCCTCTATTATATATAGACGAGTATCAGGACAAGACCCACGACTACTCAAAATGCTACTAATACTAACAACTCATAATACTGGAGTCCTCCAAAAGCAAGGAGACCTCACTCGAAAGCTGATGAGCGGATGAAGTGATCCCAACAAACTCTTGTTCAGGATTCTAAGAACATGTATCTGCATCATTAAACGATGCAGGTCGAATGACATCAGTACATTAAATGTACGAGTATGTAATATAGCTGAATAACAAATAACTGAATGAAAGAACTACAATATATATATAGATATATACTCAACTGAATGTAAAGAAATAAAGAAGTGAAATCATTAAAACTTTATAAAAATACTTACTCATCTCTGAACTCAACATATTAAATGATATAATAAAAATACACTTTTAACTCTATTTGGGAGATTCTCTAAGCGACAACCATCCCTATGAGCTACATGATGATATAGCGTCTTGCCCACGCTGCCAGAACTGTCCTATATCTTTTCGGGGTATAGAACACCTCAACTAAGTGGATTCACTAAGCAATAAGGATTCATCTAAAAAGTATGAACCTTTACCCATGTTGGCATACATGGTTTATGAGGATTTTAGTTTTCTGAACTCATCCCATATCGGTGCTCAATACTACTTCCAATAATATATATAAATATACTCATGCTCAAATGTATAAAACATACTCTTTCTCTATTTTGAGGTAATTACTCAAAATAACCTCATAAAAGAAGTAACTTCTCTGAAATATCTCGAAGCTCATTGACTCATTTAGAAATAAAAGTTTCTCTTTTTCTGAATGTAAAAACTTGTACCTTTGGAAATACTTAGTTCCCTTATACTCTACTCAATTCATATTTGAAAACTCTTTCTCAAAACTATATAAAAAATCATATTGTGATGTTGATGACTCGGGAAGTCAAACTGCATAAACATTGATGGCATATCTAGATACCATACTGCTTAAACATTGATGACATACTTGAGTGTCATACAAATCATGTTTTAAAACTCTTTCTCAAAGGTCATCTTTGCTTTCTTAGAAAATCAGTTTAAGATAAAAATGTTTGCTTTAAAAGATTCTAAAAATTTATAACACAAAATAGGGTTCATGCTGAAATATTCGACATAAACGAATCAACTCAAGGATATCAATTACAATATAGGAAACTCAATACATATAACTCAATGATACTACTCATCTCAAGAATACTCAATTCATAGGGTTCATGCTGAAATATAGACATGAAAGAATCAACTCAAGAATCTCAATACACAATATACGACAATTCAATAATTAGGAATAGGAATTCAAAAATAAGGTACTCAAGATCAATTCGTCTCAAGAATACTCAAATCTAAGGATAGAACCCTAGATTACTCTTTTACTGATTTGGAAGTAGATGTAGGGCGTGAGAACAAACTAGTCCAACACTATGATAGACTTACATACCTGGAATAATAAAGTTCTTGAAGAATCTTGAATAAGAACTTTATTAGAAACCATGAAACTCTAGCTTGAAGGAGAACAATCAAGAAAAACTTTCTTGAGATTCTTCAATTACTTTCTTGAAAACTCTATGGCCAAAAATTATGATTTTCATTATTGATTCATAATTGTATGGAAGAATTTGAGTTGGAAAGAATGAAATTCTTGGAGGACTTACTTTGAAGAAGAATCTTGAAAAAGATTGAAAGAATCTTGAATGTAAGTCTTCTACTTTGATTTTTTTCCCTTAGTGTTTAATAGAGAAGAGAATGGGCGATTAAGAGATGAAAATCTGATTATTTTGGCCCTTTAATTATTCAAAAAATTCTTCTAGGGTTTTCTTAGAGGTAAAAAGACAAAAAGACCATTTTTAATGTTTTTCGATCGGCTAATTCATCTCTGCACTGTATCAACTTACTAAAATGGTCATAACTTTTTACTAAAAACTTCGATTATTGCGAAATTGGTGGCGTTTGAAATAAGATCCAAGTATATTTAATTTTATAGTTTATGGGCCATGTAACTCTTTATATTCTAAGAGATATTGTCGTTTGAAGTTGACCCAAGTAGAATCTTACATCAAAACTTAATCGGTATGGAAACTTTCAACTTAACTTTGTGCGGGGGATTCTAGTGACCTTAATCATAATCCAATTCGTTCCCAACTAAATAATTGACCTTTACAAATATGGGCAATTTAAGAATCACCCAATACGATCATATTTACAAATGAAGAATGGTTGGAGTCTTAACTTAGAAATTTTTGGGGTCTTACAATATCTCCCACTTGGGATCATTCGTCCTCGAATGACAGGTAGACCGAGAATGGAAAGGAAAGGAGTTACTCTTACTATCTTTCTGACTTCTGAACTTGCCTACTAACATAGGTGGGACTGATTCATACTAAGAGTTTGGAACTGCCTATAGCACATAAGTCAATAACGATATTGTTTTGAACATTGTTACGCTCTATCTGAAGTTATTTACATGAATCAAAGGAATCTGGACATGAAGTAAGAATAAGACTATTATACCTTAAGCAATACAATTGCTAGCTTTCAAGCCTAGCAACACCTCTAACCATGCCCTTCTTTATGAATACCACACCTCATTAGCTGCAACTCATAACCCCTACAAGGATTTATGACTACTCTTACCAAGGTCTAAGTTAAATTATCTGTTCTTACTTTGTTCAAGCCTAATCTCTAAATCACAAGATACTAAACATGAGATGTTTATACTTATCTAAACCACAAGATTCAGGTTCTAAACCTTATAGGGAATCTCATCCCAAGAATTCTTCTCTTTATAGATGCCTTCAACCAACCTTGAGCCCATATCAAGAAACACCTAATGCATCATGCATTGTCCACATGTTAACAACACAACATTAAAGCCTAGTACTATAATCACTCCATGGAATCCTATTAACCAATCCTTTTAAGAATTTCTCATTCTCTCATCATCTCTACCAGCTGAAATTTCAAACATTACTACCATGAACTGATTAATTTCTCTCATTTAACTATTACTCATAGTAAAACAGCATCCTATTCCTCCTCTACATTATAACTTTAGATAGAATAAGAAGACCACCACTACCGCAATAAGAAACATCAACCCTCTCCTTCTATCATTACTCAACTACTATCGACAACATCGCTATCAAAACTGAAAAGGATCACTGAAAGAGCATAGGGTGAAAGTTCATAAGTACGATTCATTCAAGATATCTGATATAAGAATATGCATTACATAACATTAATTGCTAGCCATTGAGAGTAAATCATGAATTTGCAAAACAGAGAACACTATGAGATATGATTGCTTATATGAATAGGTTCATATCATGAGGTTAATATCCATAACTTTATGGAGTAAGATTGAGATCAATGGGCTAAAGTCTTTGTCCTTAATTGTTGGAACTGAGCATAGATGTGAATATTTTGGAAGTGTATGAGCACAGGTTATGGATATAATTCTAATATTAGAAACATCAATAAGATATTGGAATGACCGAACTTTAAGTAATACGCAAGATTATGAATGGATTGATATATCTCTAAAACACTTTCTCAAAATATTTCTATTTGATTCTCAACACTTGACTTGGTTTCTCATCTTATCATCTCTCCCTTAGGTGTGAAGCTGACACTTTAAAGCAATGGGCCTATTCCATTATCTCTAAACTGGTCTAGATTTTCTTTACTCTAATACTCGGGAAAGGCTGATCTCATGGCTACTAAATTCTCAATGTGCATGCACTAAGATTCCTTCTAAGTCTTCTTTCTCAGAGGCTTCTCGTAACTTCTTTCAGCTTCTATAAGATACTTTGTATAACTGTTACCCGCATTGACTTATAAAGCCGCTTAATCTAAATCTTAAGGGGAAAAATTAATGCTTACATCAGCTTATTCCATATTGACCACTCAAATATACTATCTAGGTACACATGAAAACAATAACTTAATTGGAACCTCGTCTGACTATATACAATCTCGGGTACATCTCTTAATGCTTTTGTTACTTTAATGACTTAGCCGCACTTTATTGCTCTCATCTAAAAGTCAGAATCTCACACTTGTACCACTCACATTCATTGCAACTAACATCTTAATTCCTTACCTACTCTATGTCAAATCTACCAGATCACCCTCATCTTGCCATCTTTGTTTTATTACGACACTCATCTCAAATTAAAGCTTAGTGTCTAGTACTAAACACAATTATCAATACAATCTCTCACATACTATACTAACTTATGAATACTAGATAAAATTAAGAAAGACTCGCCCACTAAGACCTCATGACCAGAAGTCAATCTTTATCTCTCAGTCTACATACTTACAATTTACCGTCACATTCCATTTCACAACTTAAAAACTACTTACCCATGCACTACACATCATTTCCTAATAAGTTCTATAACCCTTTCAATACAATGAGGCTCTCCCTTCAAAATTATAAGCCTATCATAGATCTCTCACCTCATGAATACTCAAACTCTTCTATTCAGCACCTATACTTGGTTGTTACTAACACATTGACACATCATCATAAACTCCTTTCTAGTTAAAGTATACTCTAACTCATCCTAACTAGTCAGTATTAATCTACTTTTTTTCATGAAATCCACACAAGATTACTACCCCTTATCCTATACATAAGGGAAAAACTCCTCATAAATTACTTACTAGGCACGGGATTATAGCTACATACTTTAATCAATAGCTAACCTCATTCTTAGGTTACTACACTTCTAAATCCAGACTTCTAACTCTAGGAACTTCTACTACATCTGGCTCATAATATCGCAACTCACACTATCTTTCGGGTGAAAATACTACCCAGGTTCTAAAACATAATCCCCACTTTGAAGGGTATCACCAGAAACAACACTCAGAGAAGAGAGTCTGGGAGTGTATCTTGCTTTTAGCTTGAACACACAATTCATATGAATAAGAATGCATTCTTTTGAATCTTAACACTTAAGCTCACTCACTGCTTCCCTCAATCTCCTCTACAGTCTCATGACTTTCTCAAGACTTTTCTGAGAGTATCTCATCGATAAACATCTAGATTTTCTTTTCAACTACTTTGAGTATGATGGGTGTTAGAATGGATTTGAGAAACGCACGAGTTAGAATAAGTTTCTCATGACACAGTTCTATTGCACGATATAGAATATGAAAGAAGAAAAACATTTCTTAAATGTTTGTAGTCTCTCATTTATAGAGGTGGGGCCCTCTCAACAATCATTTAATCCTACTAACAGGACTTCATAGACACCCTAGGACACTTGAACTTTGTGCTCTAGTACCAAGTTTGTCATGACCCAAGCCGATACCACAGACGTGATCGGCACTCCAGAACCATTGTTGGTCCCCAAGAGAACCCTCATCTTGGCTGACTACAAACGGAAAGCTAACTCGAGCATACATAAACATCAAACTGAAAGAAATTCTAAATAAACAGTGTATTAAATCTCAAAACTCTCTAAATATACTGAGCATTAAACATAAGTTTAAAAAAAACCTCTAAAACTGAAAGACTCTCCAAAATTGTCTATTTATGAAGTCTCTATTATATATAGACGAGTGTCGAGACAAAACCTACGACTACTCGAGAGATAGGGCTGAAAAGATAGGTACATTCCTCCCCATGATCGTCCAAGACAAAAAGAATCCGTTGGTACGGAAGGTAGCCGAATAATGGAAATTCTCACAAGGATCCTCAACAAGGTTGAAGGGTCCACCAAGGTGTTGAAGGACTTGAAAGATGACTTCTCCACCTTATCTCAAATAGTGACCTCTCATTTGGTGCCTATCAAACAGCTGGAGACTCAAATGTGCCAAATCTCCACCCATATCAATCCAAGACAAAAAAGGAACATTTCCTAGTAATACCACACCAAATCCCAAGAATTATTTTTGAGGAATTGAGAACTATGGTGTGCCACGACGTTAAATAAGGTGTTTCTTGGGAGGAAACCCAAGTTGTACTTTTGCTTATTGCTTTCAATAATGTGTGTTGTGAGTTCAGGTTGAAATGAAGTCTAAGTTTTGAGAAATTTACTTTAAGCGATGCCACAACAATGTCAGTGATGCACCAAAAATAATGTGCAGACTCATTCATGTCCGCCTTTTGAGTTGGAAAAGAGAAAATGTGTACTGTCAACTTAGGTGATCTGAGCTCCAATTGTCGATCCCCTAAAGTACATTATGCGAACTCTTTCGAGTTCACTGAATCAACCTTCAAGTTTGGTATCCGTTCAAGCCTCACTGGTAAGCTTTAGCTCCTTCGGTGATTCGCCAAATGCGTTCGGTGACGTTAGTTATAGTACGCCTAATGGGTTTTGAGTTAAATATTCCAAGAGCCTTTTCCTGTTCAAAAATAAACCCTTTCATATCTTTGTGCTCATTTCCCTCCTAAGCTCCCAATACCTTCAATTTAGTTTTTGAGTGCCTCTTGTACGTGATTTTGAGTGATTGGTGTGTGTTGGATTGCTTGCATCTCGACCCCAACCCTATTCCCTTATTTTCATTGTTGTGGTACTATCTAAGGTTTGTGTTCAATTTATATCTTATCATTTGTGCTGAAATTTATGTTATTTGTTGTGAAGCATATTGTTGTTTAAATTTTTTGGGTAATGCTAAATAGATCTTATTTTATTGTGCCCATGAGTTAGATAGTTGAGTTTGTGCCCAAAATAGCTAAAATTGCTAATGTTGGTGAACATGTGAAATTGAACCCTTGTGTGTGTTGACTCATTATTGAATTTTGTATGGGTGAAATCTTATTAGACAAGTGTTGCTATGATTGTACGATTTTGCCCAATGATAGATGGAGTGACAACTTTCTTAAGAGAAAATCATCATTTTAGGTAATACTTTGTGATATTTGGGGGATGTTTGAGTACCCATTGGTAGAAAAAACATATGGGTAGATTGTACAGTTAATTGAGAATTGGGTATTGTTGCGTACTGTGGTTAATTTTGTGAAAATAGGCACTGAGTTGAATACTACCTGTTTGGTGGGGATGTCTTAGCTCGCCAAGGCAGTTAGGTGAATCGTAGAGTAAGTCCCAGCTTGTCTTTCTTACTTGAATATATGACATGGGTACTATCCCATTTTGCGGGCTTGTCTTATTCCACCAAAACTCAGTCAGTGTATAACCAAGCGGGAGTGGACATAGCCATTTGTGCCTATTTTTTAAATTTTGCACTCTGTCACTTTCGACAGACTTGTCTTAACCCGCGAAAACCAATTTGGTGAATCACAGAGTTTAAGCTGACTCCACCCATCTTGCCTAAATTCTTTGAAATTGTGCACAGTCAACTTCGCTGAGCTCGCCTAGCTTGTTAGGCAAACCACCGTCCAAGTAGGTGACCCTTAGAACAAAATTTTGAAATGTGTCTTCTTTTGGGTTTGATCTAAACTAACCCTCACCAAATCTATATTTGAATGCTTGTGCCTTTCAGGGTATGGCTAAAAGAAAAGGAAGTGAGTTGTGACTTCTATTATAGAATCTGACATGGAATCCTCTCCTCCTCCTCCAAAAAGGCAAAAAGGGATAGACATAAATGAGCCTTCTCAACAACAAACTACTTTGTGCTCCTCGATGCGTGAGAGTGAGCAACCAAGAAAAAGAGTTGTTAGAAAAAGGATTGATATCCGATCCAAGTTGGTGTAGCCTTCTCAAGATCAGGCACCCACTTCTCATGTTATTTTGATCATCATCCAAGAGCACTCTAAAGGCTCAAGGCTGCTGCAAAACGCACTATTTTAGAGGAGAGAAGACTCTCCACTGATGGGGTGATGAGTAGAGTACCCAGTTATATGGGATATGATTAAATTCATGGGTTTGAGAGGTTCACAAGACCTCAACCTCCTTATGTCCCGACATGGGTACGAGATTTATATGTAACCTACACAAAAGCTTTGCCAAAGAAGAGGAAGGTGACTATTTGGAAGCCCTTTGAAGAACTCAAAGTTCGTGGCAAGATGATGCAATGCCAAGCATGAAAGATAAATTAAATATTGGGTACAAAAGGCACTAGAAATGCATATTTTAGACTCAAAATAAACAAAGATTTAGAGGAACTGAAAGGTTGGTTGGCTCATCTCGTCTCTGACATTTTCTCACCATGGATGGCTGAGGAAGCAAAGATTGAAAAGAAAGATATGAACGTCGCCTCTAGATACTGGTTCAGGTTCATAAGTAGAAATATCATGCCATCTTAGAATAGGTCCATTCTCTAGCTTTCGAAAGTCACACTAGTTGGCAACATCATGAACAAGACAGAGATTAGTTTTGGTGGGCTTATTAGTGATGAGATATTGATGAGGTCCAGATAAGAGCAGACATCTCTTCCATTTCCAACCTTGATCACACAGCTGTGTGAAGATATAGGAATTCCCTTTTGGGAGAAGACCTATGTACAGATCACCCTAGCCTCCTCTAATGAAATTTGGAGGATCGAGGCTAATTACTTTAGAATAATACGGCTAGGAGGAAGCCGCCACCACTAGATATTATGCTCCTGGTTGATCTTGATGCTATTGCGGCTGAGGTCACTCCTTCCGCTCCTTCTGTGGAGCAATCAGGTACACCCCAGCCCTCTATTATGCCCTCTACCTCTACTTCTATTGTTGATGCACTTTACCCCACTACTATCTTCCGACCCCAATTGACCCTAGCCATGATCTACCAAATGGGAAATCTTGCCTAGTAAACGGATAGGAGGGTAGCGAGGATTGAAACGTTATGCCCAAGATGATTGATCAGGAGATTGAGTCTACTTTAGCCCCAGTGATAGATAGGTTAAGTTAGTACGAGAAAACTATAGTGTCAAATGGAGAGAGGTTAGATAACCTCACTACTGGGCTAGAGGCCCGAGAAAAGGCTAAGGGTAGTTCAGACGTTCTATATATGATGAGGGCTGAGATAGGTACTCTTAGGTTGATATAGACTAGCTGAGGTCTATCGATATTTCTATGTTATGGGGTGAGATCCCCTTGCCCAATGCACCTGAGGATATGCCTACTAGTGTACCGAGTGTGGTGAGCAGCCTAGTGTGGGTAGTACGACTATTGGTGAGGTTTTAAATATTGATGCTCGTAATGACGAGAAGGAAAGAGTTGAGGATGTGGATGATGAAGAGACTGATGAGTAGGAGATTATGAGAGAGGGGGATGAGAAGAGGATCGCTTTGACACTTATGGAGGTTCAGGATCTTGAAGAGAAGATGGTTCATGCTACATTGGAGCGATCCCTTGAAAAGACCTCCGCAGCCGGCACCAGTGGAGTCTCTTCAGACTTCACCATTCCTCTTATTGATGTATCAGGCACTGATGCCCTGGTTGATCCTACTTTGCTACCTCCAGTGATTACTTTGTCGAGCACTGATGCCTAGGATGATGCCACTCCTCTTGAGACTCCAGATGCGAGCACTCCAGATGCGAGCACTCCACAGGAACTTGTACCTATCATCCAATACTCTTTTCTTTTATTCCTCATTGAGGACAATGTTGTTTTTATTTTTGTGGGGGGTGAGGGCAGTTGTGCCAATATTCCCATTTTATTGTACTTTGTTATTTTCAGTTTTGCTTTTGGATAATTAGTTTCTTGTTATTTTTGGTTTTATTTTAGTTGTTTGATGGTTTAGTAGCTCATTTTTTGTCTCTCCATTTTCATTTTCCCTATGAGTTTTGGAAATTGTTGAAATGCTTGAGTTTTCCTTTATAATGATTTGAGGATTGATGGTGTTCAATATCGCTGTATTTGATATTATTCATGATGAAAATTGTATTTATTGTGGGTATTGTAAGAAATTGATGTGGCTGCACTTTTGAATGATCTTTTTGAATCTTGTGTTGACTAGCTGCATTTTTTATGTGAGACTTGAAACGAACATTACAAGTAAGCTTTTGATCTTGATGGGATATGCTAAATAGTTGTGTTTGATATGCCGTGTGTGGTAAGGTTTTACTTGAAAGCATGCTGATAGAATCCTAAAATTTTTCCTATTAGTCCAATCGTCTAACTTTGGTGAATGTAAGAAATGATCTTGGGCAGAAATTTTGAGAGGAAACCCAAATGTTCATACCCTTTTTGTGACAAGCTTGTGAGGTGTGCAACTATTTTTCCATCATTTGAGTCTAAATCATTTGTTGACAACCGTGTTGAAACCTCTTGAGCCAAATTGATGTAATTCTCACTACGAATTACGGATAGAAATGCGGATATTAAAGACCAAAAATAAAAATAGATAGATTAACACAAGAAAAGGAAATCAAAAGCAACATAAAGGTATATCAAACCTAAAGACCTCGATTGATTAATTCGAGTCAATCACCAAATCTCTTATGAAGACCTCGAGGGAATTGAATTCACCTCGCAACCAACTTTTCTAATAAATAATAAAAACAAGCTTGTACCAAGCTCTCCAAACTCATACAAGAGTTTCAAAATATCAATATTGAAAATAGTCTACCTAAAAGAAGACCAAAACTAGCTATTTATAGTTTTAGGCTATTATTAATAAGAGGCCCAAAAGTGGCCCAAAAAGGATAAAGGGTGAGCTGGGTCGTGCTCGCCTAAGGAACTCGACGAGTCGCCAACTGGTTCAGTGAGGTGACCCCTCTTTTGAAGCATTCTATAAATTTTGGTGAGCTGGGGTCCTCGGCCAAGCCATTGGGCGAGTCACCGAATGGACCCTGCTGCTCGCCTAAAGTGGCAGCTTCAATCTTCTACCCTACAGTTCCCCAAGCGATCTTCCATGCATAGGAACCTCTCCTTGCCATCAATAAAAGCTCAAGAACCCCTAGCTTCATGAGCAATCCTTGCATTCCTTGGGGGTCACGGCCTTGGTGCAATCCGAATTGCATCATTCTCACCTTCTTAAAAAGGATTCGTCCTCGAATCCAAACCTTGCAAAACCATGTAAAGGACAAAAAAACATATCCTCATAGCATAAGGGTTAGTACAATGGTTAGCATAAAAATTATTAAAACAAGGAGATTCAAACTCAAGGAACAACCAAGTATCCTCTATTATCATGGCTATTAAGCCCATAGATGGAGAACAAAGAAATTGGCTATTCTTCACATCAAAAGTGTAATACCACCAAAAAATGACACTTCTACAAGCTCAAATACTCTCAAACATTAACCGGGGTAAAAATGATAATAGGTCCACATAATTGGGTCATGCAAACAAGTATAGACCTCAATGATACCCCGACCCAAATACAATGCACCTTTAAGACAAATAGGAGACTCATCATACGTAATAGTAGAGAAAGGTATCACATAAATGAACTTAAATCAAGGTGTTCTCAAGTTTAGCCTCCACTTTAGATACTAGAGAATCACAAATCATACGAAGCATTGGAACACATAAAGATGAAGTAAAAATTAACACATAAGCATCCCCTTTCATCTTAACACTACCCTTTCCAATAAATGTTCTATAATCTTTACAAAAGAGATTTCCATCTTGTAAAGTGTATCATCACACTATAGTGGATTCTCAAATAATTTAAAAACATTTGTGAGATTTCCATCTTTGGAAAGTGTGTCATTACACCATAGTGGATTCTCAAACAATTTAACAAGATTTTCAACAAACAAAGATGCCACATTGGAAGCATCAGCACATTTATGCCATGGAGTGAAATGGGCCATCTTTGAAAACACACAATAACCATTGAGCTCATCGATCATATCATCTAATCTAGGGATAGGATGACGATACTTTACCATGATTTTGTTGATGGCCCGACAATCAACACACATGCGCCATGTTCCATCTTTCTTTGGAATCAAGAGAACCAGAACGACGCATTTACTTGTACTTTCTCTCACATAGCCCTTCTTGAGGAGTTCCTTAACTTGCCTTTGTAGCTCTTCGATATCCTCTAGATTACTTTGATAAGCCGGTTTGTTTTCCCATTATGAGCCCAACACGAAGTCAATTTGGTGCTCTATTCCCCGAAGAGGGGGAAATCCACTTGGGAGTCCCTTTAGAAAGACATTATTATAATCCTGTAAAAGAAAGGAAATAGAATGGAGGAGAGAAGAATAAGATTGGTTAGTTTGTAAAACATGATCCCTATGTATGATAAGGATCAATGAACTTTTGGCCTCAATTTCTTCCCTTATCCCCTTATACTTAGTCAACAACACTTGGGCCTTTCCCCTCAATTTACTCCTTCCTTCCTCATCATTGCCCTCGACCTCCACATGTTCTTCCTCATCCTACTTTTTCTCCCTCAACTCATTAATCTTTTAATACACTTCATTAACTTGAGAGGGTGACATAGGATGAAGAACATATTTATGCTCATCCAACATAAGTGAATATATATTGGTTCTTCCCTCATGTTTGGTCGAACGATCATATTTCCAAAATCTTCCAAGCAGTACATGATAATCTTGAATTGGGACCACATCACATAGGATCTCATCTTGGTACTTCCCAATTTTTACATTGATCAACACTTGTCTACGAACCCTAAATTCTCCACACTCACTCAATCATTAAAGTTTGTAAGGTGTAGCATGCTAAGTGTTCGGAAGTTTTAAGAAATCCACTAAAGAGGTGCTAGCAACATTTGCACAACTTCCACTATCAATGATCAAGGAACATACCTTATCTTTAATGAGGCACTTGGAATGGAAAAGATTCTCTCTTTGACTTGGGTAATCCATTGCCTTGCTAATCATAACTCACTTTACCGCATACAATGGTATGGTGAACTCTGCTTCTTGGGGCCAAACCTCTTCAATTAGAACTTTCCTCATCAAACCATTAGGAACGGCGACATCTTTTCCCTCACATGGATCTTGTTCCTCATCTTCATCATCTTCTTTGGCTTCCTCTTCAGAACTCTCTTCTTGATCTACCCTTTCACCAAGATACAATGATCCTCCTTGAACTAGAATATTCAACTGATTGGAACATTCACGGATCATATGTCCCCATCCTATACACTAGTGACATTGAATTCCTTTCGAAAACTTGGTATGGTCTTTATTACCTCCTTCTCTTGGTGGGTACTTTGGAGTGTTTCCTTCAAATGGTTTCTTCTCATAAGGCTTCTTGAAATCCTTATTTTTGTTCCAACCTGAAGATTTTGATCTCCCTCCTTGTCCTTACTCCAAGAATTTGAAGATGAAATACCCTTCTACTAAGGTACTTTGTCCTCTTTGAGTTCCTGATCTACCTCATTAGCCGCTTCGAAGATGTCATTCAAGCTAGCAAACTTGTGAATAGTCATCTTGGAAGAGGTCTCTTTGCTCAACCCTACCTTGAAGCCAATAATGACATGTTCTTCATTCTCCGTGTATTCTAGCTTCAAGATCAAATTTTGGAACTCATCATAATAGGCTGCAACACTTTTGTCTCCTTGTTTGAAGTTCTACAATTTAGCAAGTAAATCTTGTCGATACATTTTCGATAAATATTTTACTCTCATAAGGGATTTCAATTCGGTCCATGGTGGAGGGTGTCCATCTTGAATTACTAGATGATGCATTTTCATGTATTCCCACCACGTAATAGCAAACCCTTCAAATTGAGCAACGGAAAAGCAATTATTCTTGACCTCGGTCAAATCATTGACTTGGAAGATTCTTTCACAAAGCGACTCCCATTCTACATAAGCATCGGGATTGCATTCTCCTTTGAAAGGTGGAAGACTAGTCTTGATAGAGTTGATTCCCACATCTCGGCCTCTATTTCCAGCTTGGCCCCATAATAGTTTCCTTGGCCCTCACCCACTTGGTTGTTGTTGTAGTGACCTCTTTGGACTTCCCCTTGATATTGGTTACCCTGTTCTTCTCTCAATTCTTGACCATACTCTTGATTGGCATAGGCTTCCCTTGGTTCTCCACCTTGAGGTTGGTTCCCATATTTTTTTCTCCCATGTGGCACCGGACCAAATCTACCTTCTCGCCCTCTATACCCCATTTGACCTCTTGGTCTATTCCTTTGTGCTTCATTCCATGGTGCTTCTTCACCTTCACCTTCATATCCCCCTTGGTACTCATCATCCCTCACATCTATTACGGGGATTTTGGTTGGGTTTATGGCATTTTGTAGGGTGGATTTTGGTTTAGTGGTGTTTGGTAAGGTCGATTTTGCTTTGGTGGAGCTTCTTGATTGAGTTGGGATTGGAATGGCCGATTGGTATTTTGGACATTAGAGCCGAAATGGATTGGTGTTGGGTTGAACGCTTGATGGGAGGCTTCGGGTGTGATAGTAGGAGAAATAGTGTGGTCGTGCCAACTTGTGGAAGCACGAAAAGTAGCTTGTGGGGTGGAATTAGTAGAGTTAATTCGACCCTCCACATTGTTCATTCTATCATCCATCTTCAACACACTACCTTTCATGGTGGCCAATTGTCCTTCCATGTTCTCCATCCTCAAACCCATATTAGTAATTGCCTCGATTATAGATTCCAAATTAACCCCTCCTGTTAATGGTTGGGCTTCACTTCTAGTTTCCATGGTACCTAGCAATAATACAACTCAACAAAAACAATAAACAACATTAGCGTTAGTAAAATGAACTCACAATCACTCGTGTTTACACACCTTTGATTGCCTCTAAAATTGGCTCGGCTAAGGTTGAAGATTGATTATACTCGGTTCATCACAAAGTGTCAATTTCTACTCTTGGTCGGAATGGATTCTTGTTTCAAGAAAGACTGACGACTCGATTAAAGAAAAATAGACTTGAATCAAAAGTTAACCACAAAGTAAATCAAATAAAAGCACGAAAAGAAGTGGCACTAACAAAGAAGAGAATTCAAGAACCAATAATCAACAAGAAGATCAATTACGAGTTGAAAATTAGTTTAGGAATCTTAAGAACGATTGAGAATCAAGCAAAGGAAACTAAGGAATTAGAACTTGAGATTAGGGGCATAAAATGTGTTTTGAGACTCCAAATTCACTCTTTTCTTCGCAAAAGTTGAAGTTCAGCTTGACAACTTGAAGTTTAGCTCACCAAACTGTTCAGACAATTCAGTGATCTGGGGGTCGATTCGGCGAGTCACCCTTTGGACTTTCGCATTGTAACAACCCGCCTTAGAAAGAGCTACATTTAGAAAGGCTAAGTTGGAAATAGCTAAATTAAGAATTTTGCAAGTTATGCTTAAGTTGTGAATTTTGGGTAAACTTTAATTGACCATACCTTTCAGTACAAGATGAGTTATGTAACACCTCAAAATCTAGTAATCTAAGCAAGGGACCAAGTGAAAGGTCACAAACCATGATTTGAGCTTGGGCAACCTTCACGTGGACCCATACCAGTCGTGAAGGGCACCACGAGGTGTGGTGCTTCCCGTGGTGGCTCACAGTAGCTAGCCAAGTGATGTTAACCTCCCACGACCACTAAGACGGCTCGTGGTGGGGACTATGGGTCGTGGTGATGGACGTGAAGGGCTAGGCAGTGAGCTAGTCAAGCCTGCCTCCTCCCACGAGCCACTTGACGGCTCTTGAAGGCCACTACGGGTGGTGGAGAGGGACGTGAAGAGAGAAAGGGTTAAGGGATGGCAAGCAAGACAACTGGTCAAGGACCACGGGCCATGTGATCCTTGACGGGTCGTGGTGCCCCACGTCAAGGGGTTCGACAGTTTTTAATTTAGGGGTTTATGGGTCTTTTCCAAATTTAATTAAATCAAAGCTAAGTCGTTTTACCCAAGACTAGGACCCCTATATAAGTTATTTAAACCCCAAAACTCACCCATTCAAGTCATTTTTCTAAAAATCCAAAATAAAACCAAAGTTCTTCCTCTCCAAATATTTCTCTCTCTAGAACTTGAAGAAGAAGAAGATTGAAGCTAGGGCTCAAGGTCAAGTCTCCATTATCCAATCATTTGTGGGCTTTGATAGCAAGGTATGATAGCTTTTCTTCTATGGAATCCTTGCATCCATGGAGCCCCTAAGTTCCCCAATTGAAAAGTAGAAATTCTCCAATTTGAGTTAGGGTTTTCTCCTAAGTTATTGGTATTGATGAATGTTGATCCAATTGATTGGGTTATGATTGTTTATGCATGAATTGAGTGGATTACATGTTTTTAGGATGAATTTACGTGTACCCATGATTAACCCATGTTTGTAAGATGAATCTGATGTAAATGGATTTTACTCCATGAAAGGCGAATTTATGGATTTAGGTTTATTCTTATAGGATAAATATGGTACATTATGAATTGCTTTGAAATTGAAGCATATATGATGATTATGATAGGTATTGCTTTGAGAGTGAAGCATATGTTATGAATTGGTGATTATTGATGTAATTGTTGTGAAAGGGATAGTTTCCCACTTGAATTGCTTATGTATGAATATGAAAGGTTTTCTCACATTGAATGATTCTAGGTTGAAAGGGTTGCTCCCCTAAAATGAATCTAAGCTAAACAATAAGAAATTAATGAGGTTAGAGGGGATTACCCATGACCGCTAAATGAGAAGGATATGAGGTGATTACCCATATTTCTTAGAATAGAATAAGAGGCGATTACCCTTATTCCTTGAAGTTGAACAAGAGGCGACTACCCACGTTCCTATAATGTGAATTGGACAAGAGGCGAATACCCATGATCCTTTATAGAAAGACAAGAGGCAAATACCCATGTCACATGATATTGGACTAGCGGCGAGTACCCATGATCCTAAAGTATGTTGGACAAGAGGCGAGTACGCATGATCCCAAGGTAAGAAGGACTAGAGGCCACTACCCATGTTCCTTTATAGAAAGGAAAGAGACGATTTCCCATGTCTATAAAAGATAAGCTTAACTATGTGATGATAGGTAATGAGCTTGGATTGTTGCTTGAGTTTGCCATCGATGATGAGTAAGACTAGTGGCGGATTACCCATGTCTTGATTTAAGCGTGAGTTGAGGTTACTTCAAGAAGTATTCCTGATATGTTGATATGATCTATTATGTGCATTGGTTATGCCTTATGACTTATGTTGTCTAACTCTTATGTTTATGTTTATGTTTGTGCAAGTTATCATATTTAGTACATTCTTGTACTAACGCATACTCTTGCCTACATTTCTTATCCAAATGTAGGGTTCGGCATTCCCGACTCTCATCCCCGTGGCAAGGATCTATAGTAGAGGCAAGGTTGAAGATTGGTGAGTCCTTATAGCTTCCGAGGATTTGGCCACCATTTCTCTTATGTTCTTTTCATTTCTAGTTTTAAACATTGTTATATGGGTTGTGTCCCAAGATTCTATTGTATTAGATGGTTTTGGGACAATTGTTTAACATTTCCGCTACGTTTTATGAAACTTTGGTATTATTGAAAATGTTTTAAATCTTACCGATTTTCTATTATCTTGACTATGAATGCTAAGTGGCTTATATGGGGTCTCTCGGGGTCTTGTATGTCATGTTACGTCTAGGGGGTACCCATGGATCCTGACAAACTTGGTAATCAAAGCACAAGGTTTATAATGGGACTAGGATGTCTCAAAACCACGTCAAGTAGAGTCTTGTTCATGAGTGTGAAGCGCGCCACATTTATAAATGAGAGGCTACAAGATGTTTTGGAAACTTCACTTCTTCATTACTCTAAGTCGTGCGATAGAGTTTAACTCTATAAGGTTTTTCTCCTAATCCTTATCCGATGGTCTACATGAAATGACTACTCGAAGAGCTTTTGCTAGAAGGAACGAGGGAGAAAATGTTGACCAAGAAGCTCCTCAAGCTTCGGTTGACCCTTTGGCCGAGAAAGTGACTAATGCGGAGTTTAGAACTTATTTTCAAGCGTTGGCTTAAGCCGTGGCGGCCCAAGCCAGTAGGGAGGTTGTGGTTCCCGTGAACCCAAATGTGGGTACGACGGCATCTAGAGTGAAGGACTTCACTAGGATGAATCCTCCGGAATTCTATGGTTCTAAGGTTGAGGAAGATCCTCAAGAGTTCATTGATAAGGTCTACAAGGCGTTAGCTATTATAGGAGTGACTCCGGTGGAAAAGGCGGAGTTGGCTGCTTATCAACTCAAGGGTGTGGCTCAAATTTGGTTCAACCAACGGAAGGAAGCAAGATCGGTAGATGTGGGTCCCCTAGAATGGGAAAGGTTTAAGTCTACCTTTCTTGATAGGTTCTTTCCTCTTGAGATGAGGGAGGCAAAAATGCTTGAGTTTATCAATCTCCGACAAGGGAACATGAGTGTGAAAGAATATACTTTGAGGTTCACTCGATTGTCAAAGTATGCTTCTCTTATAGTGGCTGATTCTAGGGCAAGGATGAGCCAATTCGTTTCGGTTGTGCCCGAATTGGTAGTGAAAGAAAACCGTACAACTATGCTTTTCCATGACATGGATATTTCTTGTCATGACCCAGTGGTACCCCCTAGATGTAACATGGGGTATAGAACCCCAAAGGACTCCATACAAGCCACTTAGTCCTCATAACATAAGAAATAGAACAATAAGAGTAAAACAATAGTCCAACTCCAAAACATTTTATAAAACGAAAAGCGGAAGTCTAATACACTTGTCTCATCATAGCCATCTAATACAATAGAATAAAATTGGGACTAGCCCATGCATCATGTCCAAAAGAGAAATACCTGAAAGAAATTGAAAATGATAAAGTTTGTCCTCGAAGCATGAGGACTCACCAAAGCTCAAAAATCCTGAACTCAACCACTAGCCACAAAACTGATGACCCTGACTATCGGACCATACACTTGGGGAAATGTAGGCAAGAGTATGTGTTAGTACAAAACAATATACCAAGTATGATAGCCATGTATAAAACATTTAAATCATGCTAAAAAGGGACATTTCATTTCATGACATTCAATTGACCAAGTTAAACATGATATAAAAGAGTTAGAAAACATAAGTCATAAAGTCATAGTCAATGCAAGTTAACTTCATCTTTAAAACCTTTGAACTCATATGTGATACTTCTTGAAATAACCTTAGTTTATTATTACTTGTGGGGAATTAGCCTTAACCGACATTGATACCATGTGTGCCATAACATGATCCCCCGGTGTCTCCCATACCAAAAAGGGTTGTCCTACTTGCCAAGGTAGAACTAAGAACTTCTAGCTTACGTGGATCCACTAGCTAATCAACATATGGGGGCACATAGTTATGGGATAAGGAGATTGCTACTAGAAACTTGGCCTCTTTTATGGGAGAGCTTTCATCTCATGAGATTGCTTTGGAAACACAGCCTCTACTACGGGAGAGCTCCCATCTCATATTCAATATCCAGTCAGTGCTAAGCATAAATCCCACGAAATAGTTATTAAGTCTTGACTTATCTGATAATCCATGAAAAGGTGCCCATGGACAACCCAACAAAGATAGTTTCATTAAGATAGCTCCTTGTCTTTGATTCAATTAGGTGAGAAAGCCTTTCAACCTAAGAATCATTTCTATGTGAGAAAACCTTTCACATAATGCTAGTTATGTTTTTATGAGAATGTCCTTTCAACAACACAACAACAACATCATCATTGGTACTTTACTCTCAAAGCACCCTTAAAACATTAGCAAAGATTTCATAAAATAATGCATAAGTCCATAACTCACCTCTTGAGGTCAAAACCCACTTTCAATCATCAATACTCAGAAAACATGGGTTATTTATGGATTTCATCATAAATACATGTAAAGCTTGCAATACATTCTCAATTTCATAAAAGTCTTCCTTGAAGATCAAAATCCCACATCATATGATTCATAACTTAAAAACATGGGGATTACATGGGTTCATGGGGGAAATCATCATAAAACCATTTTAATTCATCAATTCATGCATATGACATCATATATCAATCATTTAAATCAACATTAAAGAAAACCCATGATAATTAAAAAAAACCCTAACACAATTGGGGAATTCTAATCTTTGAAATTGAGGAATTTGGGAACTCCATGGATGAAAGGAATCCATGGATGAAAACTATCATACCTCAAAGCCCAAAGCTTAACTTTAATGGAGGAATTGAGGTTTAACCTTGATCCTAGCTTGAATCCTTTCTTCTTTTTCAAATTTCTAGAGAGAGAAATATTTTGGAGAGGAAGATTTTTTATTTTCTTTTGGGTTTTGGAAATAATGACTTGAATGGGTGAGTTTTAGGGTTAAAATGACTTATAAAGGGGTCCTAGAATTAGGCAAAACTACATGGATTTAATCTAATTAATTCCGAAAATACCCAATTGCCCCTAGCTTACAGTGGTCTACCTCATGACCACGTGAGGTCCCACGAGCCATGATCCCTACCACGAGCCGTGGTACCCTCTCTGGTCTTTGGACCAGTATCTAGGGTGCCACCCACTTAACCCCCTAAAACTAAGGAAATACCGCGAGCACTCCCACGGCCGGTGGGAGCCTTCACGAGCCGTCAAGGCTCTCGTGTGGTGGAGGCTGTTTTGGGCAGCCTTGGGGTAGCTACTACCTCACCACCGCGAGCCACACCACGAGCCGTGGTCCTCACCACGATCCGTGGTGGTGGTCATGGGAAGGTGGGCAGTGTCTATGGAAGAGTGGACTGCCCTAGCCCTCTTCCTTGGCTCTTGCCCTCTTCCTTGGCTCTAGCCCTCTCACTTAGCCCTAGTTTAGTCTACTAGATTCCAAGGTGTTACATTATCTCCCACTTGGGAACATTCGTCCTCGAATGATATTTCTACACATCTTTCGGAAGTAAAGACTTAATACTATCAGCCCATCATGCATGCAACTCATAAAAATGCACAAAACCAAGGAGGAACTTCATCTCCAAGCTAAACCTACTCAATGCATCACAAGGAAGTAGGAACTACATCTAACAACCCATTATGCATGAAATTTCAACATTTCTTATGTTCAAGGAGGAACTACCTTCTCCAAGCTAAAAGCATGCTCAACACAATCTCATGGAGCCTATATGCATTTTACTCTCAAAAAGGCATATCTAAAGCATATACATCAATTCATCTCATGAAGTCTATAAGCAACTCATACTCAATGCACAACCACATGAGGAAAATCAATTATATAAACTCATTTTCTTTCAAAATACAAGTTTTCATGAACATGTATCACATAAGGAAATCATGGAAACACATAAAACACATGACTCCAAAAACAAAGGACAAACCAAGAGGAAACTCATTACCTCAAGCTAGAATAGGAGTAGAAGGAAAAAGATGGGGATATCGGGACTTCATATCGGCCTCGGCCTCTTAAGTAGCACCCTCAACTAATTGATTCCTCCACAATACTTTCACGGAAGTTATTTCCTTGTTTCTCAACTTCTTGACTTGCCAGTCTAGAATCTCAACCAGAACTTCCTCATAAGAAAGACTTTCATCAACTCCCAACCCTTCTAGGGGAACTATGGATGTCGGATCTCCAACACACTTCTTAAGCATAGAGACATGGAAAACCGGATGCACCGATGCCAACTCACTTGGCAAATCTAACTCATAAGCAACCTTACCAACACGTCTCAAAACTTGATATGGGCCTACATACTGGGAACTAAGCTTCCCCTTCTTACCAAACCTCATTACACCCTTCATGGGTAAGATTTTCAAGTAAAGCCAATCGTTAACATCAAACTCTAGATCCCTTCTTCTTACATCGGCATACGACTTTTGTCTACTTTGATCCCTTTTCAACTTTTCCTTTATAAGCCGAACTTTCTCTATGGCTTCTTGCACCAATTCGGGACCTATTAGGGCAACCTCACCCATCTCAAACCAACCAATAGGAGACCTACACCTCCTACCATATAAGGCCTCAAATGGAGCCATATCGATACTCGAGTGATAGCTATTATTGTAAGCAAACTCAATCAACGGCAAATGGTCATCCCAATTGCACTTAAAATCAATCACACAAGCCCTTAACATATCTTCTAAATTTTGGATAGTATGCTCCATTTTCCCATCGGTTTGGGGATGAAAGGCCGTGCTAAGCTTAACCTTAGTGCCAAGACCCTTTTGGAATGACTTCCAAAACTGTGATGTGAATTGGGTACCACGATTGGAAATAATGGAAAAAGGCACTCCACGCAACTTTACCATTTCTCTCAAGTACATCTTGGCATAGTCCTCCGCCGAATAAGAAACTTTGACAGGAAGGAAATGAGCCGATTTCATCATTCGATCTACTATAACCCAAATCGAATCATGTTGTCGCTGGGTGTGAGGCAATCCCACTCTAAAGTCCATGTTCAAATCTTCCCACTTCCAAGTAGGAATGCTAATATCTTGGGAAAAACCTCCCAGCTTTTGATGCTCAACCTTTACTTGTTGGCAATTTGGACACTTAGCCACAAATCCCGCAATATCTTTCTTCATCCCATTCCACCAATAGACCACCCGTAAATAACGGTACATCTTGGTGGCTCTCGGGTGAATAGAACACCGGGAACTATGGACTTCTGTCGAAATCTATTCCCTCAAGACATCCACATTTGGAACACACAACTGACCTTGATATCTAAGCACACCATCTCCCCCTTGGGAGAAAGCCTCAACGTATTTCTTGAGTACCGCTTCTTTCAATTCCACCAAAATTGGATCAAGACCTTGCTTGGCTTTTACATTCGCCACAAAAGTTGATTCGGAACCATTGTGAACTATCACACCACCTTTGGTGGAGGCCACTAGTTGAACACCTAACCGAGCCAATCTATGAACATCTCGGACCAACTCTTTCTTTTCCTCTTCAACATGAGCAACACTACCCATAGATAACCGGCTAAGAGCATCCGCTACCACATTAGCTTTGCCGGGGTGATAAAGGACACTCATGTCATAATCTTTCAATAACTCAAGCCACCTTCTTTGGTGAAGATTTAGATCTTTTTGATGAAACACATATTGCAAACTTTTGTGGTCGGTAAACACATCAACATGAACTCCATAAAAATAGTGTCTCCAAATCTTTAAGGCAAATACGACTGCCGCTAACTCAAGGTCGTGATAGGATAATTCTTCTCATGGATTTTAAGTTCCCTTGAGGCATAGGTAATAACTTTCCCATTTTACATAAGCACACACCCTAGCCTAATTCTTGAGGCATCACAATAAACCACAAAACCATATGTTCTCTCCGGTAAGGTCAACACTGGAGTGGAAGTCAGTCTATCTTTCAACTCTTGAAAACTCATTTCACATACTTCTGACCACACAAACTTAGCCTTCTTTTGAGTCAAAGCCGTCAAAGGAAAGGCAATTGAAGAGAAACCCTCAACAAACCTTCTATAGTAACCGGCTAAACCCAAGAAACTTCTAATATCTGAAGGAGTTAGAGGTCTAGGCCAACTCCTGACCACATCCGTCTTCTTAGGATCTACCTCAATACCCTTACTCGAAACAATATGACCGAGGAAAGCTACGGACCTTAACCAAAATTCACATTTGCTAAACTTTGCCAAAAGTTGTTGGTCCTGAAGAATTTGCAACATGATCCTCAAATGATTAATATGCTCACCCTCACTCCTTGAGTAGATCAAAATATCATCAATGAAAATAATCACAAACATGTCAAGGTATTGTCTAAATACCCTATTCATCAAGTCCATAAATGCCGCCGGAGTATTAGTCAACCCAAACGACATTACTAGAAACTCATAGTGACCATACCGAGTTCGAAAAGTCATCTTCAGAATGTCATCAATTTTCACCCTCAATTGGTGATAACCCGATCGGAGATCAATCTTAGAGAAATAAATTGCTCCTTAAAGTTGGTCAAACAAATCATCTATCCTTGGAAGAGGATACTTATTCTTAATGGTCACCTTGTTCAACTGTTGATAATCAATACACATACAAAGAGAACCATCTTTCTTTCTAACAAACAAAAGTGGAGCACCCCATGGAGAGATACTCGGTCAGATGAAACCCTTATCCAACAAATCTTTCAACTTCTTAAGTTTTGCTGGAGCCATTCGGTAAGGAGGAACAGAGATAGTTTGCTTGTGTGGGAGAAGGTCAATACCATAGTCTATTTCCCGCTCGGGAGGAATATCGGGCAAGTAATCTGGGAATACTTCCGGAAACTCATTTACAACGGGGACCGACTCAAGAGAAGGAGTAATTTTAGAATCTACATCCCTCACCCTAACTAGATGGTAAATGCAACCCTTAGAAATCATCTTTCTAGCTTTAACATAAAAGACAAACTGACCCTTAGGCATAGAATTTCCCCCTTTCCACTTTATGATAGGCTCATTCGTGAACTAAAACTTGACTACACGAGTTCTACAATCAATAGATGCATACCAAGAGTGAAGTCAATCCACACCCAAGATAACATCAAAATCTAACATATTAAGCTCTACCAAATCAACAAGAGTGACTCTATGGGACAAGGAAACAGGACACTTTCTATAGACCCTGTTAGCCATAATAGAATCACCAACAGGAGTAGAGACAGAAAAAGGTTCTAAGAACACATCAGGGAGCACATCAAACCTCATAGCCACATATGGCGTTACAAAAGACAAGGTAGCCCCGGGATCAAGTAAAGCATACACATCAAGTTGGAAAACTTTCAACATACCGGTAACCACATCGGGAGAACCCTCTTGTTTACCTCGAGTCTGAAGTGCATAGAAGCGGTTTTGCTTAGGAGCATTGGAACCCGAACAACTAGGAGTATCTTGCTTGCCCTCTCTTCCTTTAGCCGTAAGCATTGGGCAATCCCTCACTTTGTGACCACTTTTACCACAACCATAACAGCCATTTGTGCCGGTTAGGCACTTACCCTCATGCTTCCTCCCACACTTAGTACAAGTAGACATGGGTAACGAAGATCCACTACCATTACCTCCTTGAGGCTTAGGGTTAGACACCCTATCTTTATTAAACTTGGGAGGAGCATTGGAGGAACCTTGACCGGAAAACCTTTGTCGAAATCTAGGTCGACCTTGTCCATCGGACCTTGCATTAGAGAAATTTCCATCTCCAGTCCTAGCCCTTTTTACCTCCCTAGACTTTTCCTTAAGTTTTTCCTCCTCAATTTGATGTGAATGAACCATAAGACAAGAGATGTCCATGTCATGAATGAGCATGGCGGTTTGGCACTCTTTAACCATTATTTCAGACACACCCGATACAAACTTACTCATCCTAGCCCTTGAATCTGCAACCATTGATGGAGCATACTTAGACAATTGAGTGAACTTTAGAACATATTCCCTCACACTTGCTTGTCAAAGGTTAATGAACTCAATCACCTTGTATTCCCTCATCTCAAGGGGAAAGAACCTATCAAGAAAAGCGGCCTTAAACTTCTCCTAATCAAGAGGACCCGCATCTTTCGGTCTCCCTTCTTTCCATTGGTTATACCATATTTGAGCCACACCTTTCAATTGGTAAGCGGTCAACTCCGCTTTTTCCACCGGCAAAACACCCATGATCGTCAAAACTTTATAGACCTCATCAATAAATTCTTGAGGATCTTTCTCAACTTTGGAACCATGAAACTTCGGAGGGTTCATTCTTGTGAAGTCCCTCACTCTTGAAACTATCGTACCCACATTTGGGTTCACGGGGACCACTACCTCCCTATTTACTTGGGTCGTCATAGCTTGGGCCAATACTTGAAAAGCATCCCTAAACTCCGAATTTGATACTTGTTCGGCAAAAGGATCGACCGGAACTTGAGGAGATTCTTGTTCTGCATTCCTTGTAGCATAAGCTCTTCGGGTAGCCATATCCTAAAGAACATAGGAAAAGGATTAGGAGAGAGACCTTATAGAGTTAAACTATACCGCACGGCTTAAGAGTAATAAAAAAAGTGGAGTTTCCTAATCATCTTGTAGCCTCTTATTCATAAATGTAGCGTGCTTTACACTCATGAACAAGACTCCACTAAACGTGGGGTATGAAACATCCTAGGACCATTTTAAACCTTGTACTCCGATTACCAAGTTTGTCAGGACCCAGGGGTAACCCCTTAGATGTAACATGGCATATAGAACCCCGAAGGACTCCATACAAGCCAATTAGTCCTCATAACATAAGAAATATAACAATAGTCAAAGTCCAAAACATTTTATAAAACAAAAAGCGAAAGTCTAATACACTTGTCTCATCATAGCCATCTAATACAATAGAATGAAATTGGGCCTAGCCCATACATCATGTCAAAAAGAGAAATACATGAAAGAAATTTAAAACGATAAAGTCCATCCTCGAAGCATGAGGACTCACCAGAGCTCCGAAATGTTGAACTCAACCACTAGCCACGAAACTGATAACCCTGACTGTCGGACCCTACATTTGGGGAACTGTAGGCAAGAGTATGCGTTAGTACAAAACAATGTACCAAGTATGATATACATGAATAAAACATTTAAATCATGCTAAAAGGGGACATTTCATTTCATGACATGAAATTGACCAAGCTAAATATGATATAAAAGAGTTAGAAAACATAAGTCATAGAGTCATGGTCAATGCAAGTTAACTTCATCTTTAAAATCTTTGAACTCATATGTGATACTGCTTGAAGTCACCTTAGTTCATTATTACTTGTGGGGAATTAGCCTTAACCGACATTGAGACCATGTGAGCTATAACATGATCCACCGATGTCTCCCACACCGAAAAGGGTTGTCCTACTTTCCAAGGTAGAACTAAGAACTTCTAGCTTACGTCGATCCACTAGCCAATAGACCTATGGGGGTACATAGTTATGGGATAAGGAGATTGCTACTAGAAACCTAGCCTCTTCTATGGGAGAGCTTCCATCTCCTGAGATTTCATAGGAAACCCGACCTCTACTACAGGAGAGATCCCATCTCATATTCAATATCCACTCGGTGCTAAGCATAAATCCCACGGAATAGTTATTAAGTCTTGACTTATCTCATAATCCATGGAAAGGTGCCATTGGATAATCCAACCAAGCTAGTTTCGTTAAGATAGTTCCTTGTCTTTGATTCAATTAGGTGAGAAATCCTTTCAACCTAAGAATCATTTCTATGTGAGAAAACCTTTCACATCATGCTAGTTATGTGTTTATGAGAATTTCCTTTCAACAACTCAACAACAACATCATCATTGGTACTTTACTCTCAAAGCACCCTTAAAACATTAGCATAGATTTCATAAAATAATGCATAAGTCCATAACTCACCTCTTGAGGTCAAAACCCACTTTCAATCATCAATACTTAGAAAACATGGGTTAGATAAGGATTTAATCATAAATACATGTAAATCTTGCAATATATGCTCAATTTCATAAAAGCCTTCCTCGAAGATCAAAATCTCACATCATATGATTCATAACCTGAAAACATGGGATTAAATAGGTTCATGGTGAAATAATCATAAAACCATTGAAATTAATAAATTCATGCATAAGAGATCATAATTCAATCATTTAAATCAACATTAAAGAGAACCATGATAATTGAAGAAAACCCTAACTCAATTGGGGAATTCTAATCTTTGATATTGAGGAATTTGGGAACTCCATGGATGAAAACTATCATATCTCAAAGCCCAAAGCTTAATTTCAATGGAGGAATTGTGGCTTGACCTTGATCCTAGATTGAATCATTTCTTCTTCTTTAAGTTTCTAGAGAGAAAAATATTTTGGAGATGAGGATCTTTGATTTTCTTTTAGGTTTTGGAAATAATTACTTAAATGGGGGAGTTTCAGGGTTAAAATTACTTATATAGGGGTCCTAGACTTAGGCAAAATGACATGGCTTTAATCTAATTAATTTTAGAAAGACCCAATTACCCCTAGCTTACAGTGGTCTGCCTCATGACCACGTGAGGTCCCACGAGCCGTGGTCCCTACCACGAGCCGTGGTACCCTCCGTGGTCTTTGTACCAGTAGATAGGGTGCCACCCTCTTAACCCCCTATAACTAAGGGAAGACCACGAGCACTCCCACGGCCAGTGGGAGCCTTCACGAACCTTCAAGGCTCTCGTGTGGAGGAGGTTGTTTTGGGCAGCCTTGGGGTAGCTAATGCCTCACCACCACGAGCAACACCACAAGCCCTGGTCCTCACCACGAGCCGTGGTGGTGGTCGTGGGAAGGTGGGCAGTGTCTATGGAAGAGTGGACTGCCCTAGCCCTCTTCCTTGGCTCTTGTCTTCTTCCTTGGCTCTAGCCCTCTCACTTAGCCCTAGTTTAGTCTACTAGATTCCGAGGTGTTACATTTCTCGTCTCATGGTTCATGCCCAACAGATTGAAGAGAAGAAACTTAAGGAGAGGTCTAGGGAGTCAAAGAGGTCTAGAACCGGTGATGGTAATTTCTCTTATGCAAGGTCCGATGGACATGGTCGTCCTAGGTTTCGACAAAGGTTCCTCTAATGCTCTTAATTTCAATAAAGAGAGGGTGTCTAATCCCAAACCACAAGGAGGTGGTAGTGGGTTTTCATTGCCAAATCGTGCTAAGTGTGGTAGAAAGCATGAGGGAAAATGTCTTGCGGGTTCCATTGCTTATTTTTGTTGTGGTAAGATGGACCACAAGATAAGAAATTGTCCTTCAGTTGCTAAGAATGAGGGAGATAGTCGTCGTAGAGCTCAACCCTATCCTTCTTCCGGTCCAAGTGGTTTGGGTTCTAATGCTCCTAAGCAAAATAGGTTCTATGCACTTCAGACTCATGGTGAACAAGAGGGTTCTCCCGATATAGTTACAGGTATGTTGAAAGTCTTTCAACTTGATGTTTATGCTCTACTTGATCCCGGTGCTACATTGTCTTTTGTGACACCATATTTGGCTATGAGATTTGATGTGCTTCCTGATGTGTTGTTAGATCATTTTTCTGTCTCTACTCCTGTTGGTGATTCTATTGTGGCTAAGAGGTCTATATAAAGTGTCCCGTCTCCTTACCCCATAGAGTCACTTTTAATGATTTGGTAGAGCTTGATATGCTAGATTTTGATATTATCCTAGATATGGATTGGATGCATTCTTGTTATGCTTCTATTGATTGTGGAACCCGTGTAGTCAGATTTCAATTTCTGAATGAGCCTGTCCTATAGTGGAAGGGGGGAAATTCTATGCCTAAGAGTCAGTTTATCTCTTGTATTAAAGCTAGGAAGATAATTTCTAAGGGTTGCTTGTACCATCTAGTTAGGGTGAGAGATATGAATTTCGAAACCCCTATTCTTGAGTCGGTCCCCATTGTTAATGAGTATCTAAAAGTGTTCCCAGATGATCTACATGGTATTCCTTCATAAAGGGAAATAGATTTCGCTATCGACCTTCTCCCAGATACGCAGACTATTACCATTCCTCCTTACCGAATGGCTCCGTTAGAACTTAAGGTTTCACGACCCAGGGGTATACCCTAGATGTAACATGGCGTACTCAACCCCGAATGGGGTTTCATACAAGACCTTAGCATATCATAACATAAGATAATAGAAAAGTGCGTAAATTTAAAACATTTTCCATAACAATCGAAGTTGGATAAAACGAAGAGGAAGTCTTTAACTCTTTGTCTCAAACCATCTAAAATAACTTTGAATAACTCTTGGGACACAGCCCATACAATAGTCTAAAACATAAAAGAAAAGACATAAAGGAAATGCTGGCTTTATCCTCGATGCTATGAGGACTCACCAAATCTTCAACTCCTTTGAACTTCTAGAAACCTATCCTCAAGAATGGAACTCAAGTCGCCGGACCCTATATTTGATAAGAATGTAGGCAAGAGTATGCGTTAGTACAAAATGTACTAAATATGTTAACTAGCATGACATCATAAGAGCATAACAAAAGTGTTAGCCAACATAAGACATAAGTCATAAGCATAAGAGATAATAACATAATCATAAGCATAATCTCCAACATAGGCATAATATGAGCATAAGTCAACATAAGGCATAATCCAATAACATAGGAAATACCACATATTTATAAGCTTAGTCCATACTCAAATCCTCTTAACATAAGAGAAACTTCATAAGTAACCTTCAAGTTATACTAGTGCAATGCATAGATGAGACCTCATAATCCCAGCTAGGCTAAGTACCACTTTTAGGCCATCATAACTCTTTATAATGTTTGATCTCATCCTTTAGCTTACTTCTCATAGACAAGGGAATCTCTCACCTTTAGTCAAACATATAATGGAAGGAAACTATAGCAACAATCCATCAAAACATACATTATATGAGAGAAACACATCTTAGGTAACCTTAAGTCATACTTGTGCAATGTATAGATAAGACTCCATAATCCTATCCATACTAGGTACTTCTATAGGTCATCATACTCATACTTCGTGGTTGGAGACTAGTCCCCCTCTTTAAAACCTTAGAACACTAGGAGGTACTTCCATAAGAACATCTTAGTTAATTATTAGGTTGAACACTATAAGACACTTCATTAGGCATACTCTTAGTTCCTTATTAATTTGAACCCTAAGAGATACTTCACTAAGTACATCTTAGTTCATCAGGGTTTTGAACTCTAGGAGATGCTTCCTCTAGCATGTCTTAGTCCATTAGGTTTGAACTCTAGGAGATGCTTCTTCAAGCACATCTTAGTTCATTCTTAATCTTGTCGTAGTTGGGATATAGCCTTAACCGACATGAGAACATGTGAGCTATCACATGATCCCTCCCGGTGTTACCCACACCGCCAAGGGTTGGCCTACTTGCCTAAGGTAGAACCGATTTATTAGCTTTGTCGGATCCACTAGCTAACTTTACTATGGGGCACATAGTTATGGGATACAATGATTGCTACTAGAAACCCAAACTCCACTAGGTGAAGGCTTCCATCTCATGAGACATACTTTGGGAAATCCGGAATCTTCTAGGTGAGAGTTCCTATTTTGGAAGCCCAAACTCAACAAGGTGGGAACCTCCATCTCATTCCAATATCCACTCGGTGCTAGACATAAATCCCACAAGATAGTTATTAAGTCTCTACTTTGACTCAAGTTTCATGGAAAGATGTGCTTGACAATCAATCCAAGTTAATTCATTAAATAACTCTTTAGACCATGCGTGAGCAACTATCACCATCCATGATCTAGATATAAAGGCCCTTTAGCCTTTGGTTCAATTAGGTGAGAAAAGCCTTTCAACCCTAGAACCATTACTATGTGAGAACACCTTTCACATTAAGTTCATTATGAGTTCATGAGAATAACTTTTTAATAAGCACACAACAACAGCCTAATCATTAACTCTTCACTCTCAAAGTGTTCATAAGGCATGTAAATTGATTCATACAAACATTCATCATATCATATTTTGCCCTCTTAGGGTCAAAACTAATATCAAATTAATATAGATAGAATTACTACATTAGACATTGATTCCATCATAACTCAAGTGATTTTATCACTTCATTCAATCTATTATTCATAAGGTAGGTTAGGTAGGTAAAGGCCTTCCACCATAATTTTATCCATTAGTCTTCTAGTCTCATGTAGATTTTACTTTCGAAGCCTTAACATACATAATTCATCTTATTAACTTTACCTTCAAACCCCAGTGATCAACTTTCATGAATAAAAGCCTTACTCTCAAATCTCTACCTCTTACAAACATCATACATATCTAGATCACAAGACATTATAGTCACAAGCTTCTTCTTTAAGCAATTCTAGCCATAACTCATCATAGAGATTCAATCTCAAGAATTACTAGTCATGATTCATCATAAATACTTTGTTCTAATTTAATTCATGTTTACGTACTTCTATTCTTGAACAATTACTATACATGACATCAATTCTAGAAGATTACCTATGAATCCTCAATTTCCCTTCACAAGGCATAAATCTGCATTACTTCAAATTCATCAATTAAACTAGGGTTAGCCATGGAAAACATATAATGTCATCATAATAGCAGGATTCAATACTAAATCAATAATACAAAATTACTATCCACTCAATTGGAATCATACTCAACTTAACCCACAATATTGGAAGGAACCCTAACTTGAATTGGGGATTTCATCTTCACAATTGGGGGAATTCTAGGGGGCTCCATGGATGGAAGAATCCATGGATGAATAAGCTAACATACCTTGATTATAAATCCCTACCAAGCTTGTAACAATGGAGCCTTTACCTAGCTTGAACCCTTCTTCTTCGTCTTCTTCTTCACTTTCTAGAGAGAGAATTTCTTGGAGGGAATTGGGTTCTTTGGTGAATTGAAAATAATTAATAGGATCAATGTATTTAGGAGTCTATTAGCTTTATATAGGGGGTCTAATCACTAACAAAACGACACCACTTAACCCCTAATTAATTCTAGAAAGTTCACTTTGCCCTCACTTAACCGCCTCTCACTTAACCACTGCCTCACCCACGAGATGCCGCCCACGGGCCGTGGGTGGACCCACGGGGCATGCTGGTCTTTCGTGGGTGGAGGTACTGGAACTATGATCCATGACTCCCCTCACCCATGGGGTGTGGACCCCCCTAAGGGGCGTGGGTCCCTCATTGGGTGCACTACCTTGGGACAGATTTTTAGGGTTATTTTGCTAGGGTCCTCCTCAAGGACTCTTGGTTGGTCGTTGGGGAGTCATACCTTGATGTTTAACCCTTGAACCCTTCATTCTAAGTATGGGAAGTCATATTTACGACTCTAACCCTCACGTCAAGCTTTAGTTGACCTAGTAAACTACGGGGTGTAACAATATCTCCCCCTTGGGAACATTCGTTCTCGAATGACACTCTAGGCACTTCTTAAGGTCACAACTCTAGACTAGCATCCCATCATGCATGCAACTCATCTAAAATGCACACAACCAAGGAGGAACTTCATCTCCAAGCTAAACATACTCAATGCAACACAAGGAAGTAGGAACTACATCTAACAACCCATTATGCATGAAATTCTCATAACTATTCATGTTCAAGGAGGAACTACCATCTCCTAGTCATAATATGCTCAACATACTCTCATGGAGCTCATATGCAATTTACTCTCAAAAAGTATGTATTCATGGAGGATTCTCTCAACTCCAAACTAAGGCATGCTCATATTCTCATCTCATGAAGTCAAATAGGCAACTCATACTCAATGCAATACAACATGAGGAAATAAATCATGTAAATTCATTTTTTTTTTCAAAACAAAAGTTTCGATGAACATGCATCATATAAAGGAATCATGGCAACACATAAACACACATGACTCCATACATGATACAAAACAAGAGGAACTTATCATCTCAAAAGTTCATATGGGCCTACAAAATGGGGACTAAACTTTCCAACTTATTCCACCTTTCTAGGGTGAGAAACTCAAGTAAACCCAACTCCTAAGCATAAGAAACACTCAACGACCATGCTTACTAAGCACATCATCTCCCCCTTAGGATCAAGCCTAAACGGACTTTCTAAGCACCATTCATTTGAATTAAACTAAGGTCGGATTAAGTCATCACTAAGCCTTCATATTCATCACACATGGTGACTCTAAACCATGGTGAACTATAATATTACCCTTATTAGGAGTCTACTAATTGAACACCTCAAGGTCTCTTCTAAACACCCTATTCCTTAAGTCTTCATCAACATACCCAAAGGTCAAAATGGTCAATTAGGGTTCTACCCTCTAATCATGTCTAGGCATTATCTAAACACCCTACTGAAAATTACACCCTAGATGTAATATGGCGTACTCAACCCCGAATGGGGTTTCATACAAGCCCTTAGCATATCATAACGTAAAATAATAGAAAAGTCCGAAAATTTAAAACATTTTCCATAACAATCGAAGTCTCATAAAATGAAGCTGAAGTCTTTAACTCTTTGTCTCAAACCATCTAAAAAAACTTTGAATAACTCTTGGGACACAGCCCATACAATAGTCTAAAACATAAAATAAAATACATAAAGTATATGGGGGATGTATCCTCGATGCTAGGAGGACTCAGCAAATCTTCAACTCCTTTGCACTTCTAGAAACATATCCTCAAGAATGGAACTCAAGTCGCCGGACCCTACATTTGATAAGAATGTAGGCAAGAGTATGCGTTAGTACAAAATGTACTAACTATGTTAGCTAACATGACATCATGAGAGCATAACAAAAGTGTTAGCCAACATAAGACATAAGTCATAAGCATAAGAGATAAGTCATAAGCATAAGAGATAATAACATAATCATAAGCATAATCTCCAACATAGGCATAATATGAGCATAAGTCAACATAAGGCATGATCCAATAACATTGGAAATACCACATATTCATAAGCTTAGTCCATACTCAAATCCTCTTAACATAAGAGAAACTTCATAAGTAACCTTCAAGTTATACTAGTGCAATGCATAGATGAGACCCCATAATCCCACCTAGGCTAAGTACTACTTTTAGGCCATCATACCTCTCTATCATGTTTGATCTCATCCTTTAGCTTACTTCTCATAGAAAAGGGAATCCCTCACCTTTAGTCAAACATATCATGGAAGGCAACTATAGCAACAATCCATCAGAACATACATTACATGAGAGAAACACATCTTAGGTAACCTTAAGTCATACTTGTGCAATGTATAGATAAGACCCCATAATCCTATCCATACTAAGTACTTCTATAGGTCATCATACTCATATTTCATGGTTGGAGACTAGTCCCCCTCTTTAAAACCTTAGAACACTAGGAGGTACTTCCTTAAGCACATCTTAGTTCATTATTAGGTTGAACACTATGAGACACTTCATTAGGCATACTCTTAGTTCCTTATTAGTTTGAACCCTAGGAGATACTTCACTAAGTACATCTGAGTTCATCATGGTTTTGAACTGTAGGATATGCTTCCTCAAGCATGTCTTAGTCCATTAGGTTTGAACTCTAGGAGATGCTTCTTCAAGCACATCTTAGTTCATTCTTAATCTTGTCTTAGTTGGGATATAACCTTAACCGACATGAGAACATGTGAGCTGTCACATGATCCCTCCCAGTGTTAACCACACCGCCAAGGTTTTGTGTACTTGCCTAAGGTAGAACCAGTTTAATAGCTTAGTCGGATCCACTAGCTAGCTTTCCTACGGGATACGGAGACTGCTACTAGAAACCCAAACTCCACTAGGTGAAGGCTTCTATCTCATGAGACATACTTTGGGAAATCCGGACTCTTCTATGTGAGAGTTCCCATTTTGAAAGCCCAAACTCAACTTGGTGGGAACCTCAATCTCATTCCGATATCCACTCGGTGCTAGGCCTAAATCCCACAAGATAGTTATTAAGTCTCTACTTTGACTCAAGGTTCATGGAAAGATGTCCTTGACAATCAATCCAAGTTAATTCATTAAATAATTCTTTAGACCATTCGTGAGAAACTATCACCATCCATTATCTAGATATAAAGGCCCTTTAGCCTTTGGTTCAGTTAGGTGAGAAAAGTCTTTCAACCCTAGAACCATTACTATGTGAGAACACCTTTCACATTAAGTTCATTATGAGTTCATCAGAATAACCTTTCAATCAGCCCACAACAACAACTTAATCATTAACACTTCACTCTCAAAGTGTTCATAAGGCATGTACATAGATTCATACAAACATGCATCATATCATATTTTTCCCTCTTAGGGTGAAAACTCATATCAAATTAATATATATAGAATTACTACATTAGACATGGATTCCATCATAACTCAAGTGATTCTATCACTTAATTCAATCTATTATTCATAGGTAAGTTAGGTAGGTAAAGGCCTTCCACCATAATTCTATCAATTAGTCTAATTTCATATAGATTTTACTCTCAAAGCCTTAACATACATAATTCATCTTATTAACTTTACCTTCAAACCCTAGTGATCAACATTCATGACTACAAGCCTTAATCTCAAAATTTTACCTCTTACTAACATCATACATATCTAGATCACAAGACATTATAGTCACAAGCTTCATCTTTAAGCAATTCTAGCCATAATTCACCATAGAGATTGAATCTCAAGCATTACTAGTCATGATTCTCAAATATGGATCTAATTCAATTCATGTTTACATACTTCTATTCTTGAACAATTACTATACATGACATCAATTCTAGAAGATCACCTATGTATCCTCAATTTCCCTTCACAAGGCATAAACCCACATTACTTCCAATTCATCAATTAAACTACGGTTAGCCATGAAAAACATATAATATCATAATAATAACATGATTCAATACTAAATCAATAATAAACAAGTACCATCCACTCAATTGGAATCATACTCAACATAACCCACAATATAAGAAGGAACCCTAACTTGAATTGGGTATTTCATCTTCACAATTGGGGGAATTCTAGGGGGCTCCATGGATGGAAGAATCCATGGATGAATAAGCTATAATACCTTGATTATAAAGCCCTACCAAGTCTGTAACAATGGAGTTTTGACCTACCTTGAACCCTTTTTCTTTTTCTTCACTTTCTAGAGAGAGAATTCTTGGAGGGAATTGGGTTCTTTCGTGAATTGAAAATAATGACTAGGATCAATGTATTTAGGAGTCTATTAGCTTTATATAGGTGGTCTAATCACTAATAAAATAACATCACTTAACCCCTAATTTATTCTAGAAAGTTCCACATTGCCCTCACTTAACCACTGCCTCACCCACGAGACCCCTCCCACGGGCCGTGGGTTGACCCACAAGGCATGCTGGTCTTCCGTGGGTGGAGGTACTGAAACTATGATCCATGACTCCCCTCACCCACAGGGCGTGGGTCCCTCCGTGGGTTCACTACCTTGGGGCAGATTTTTAGGGTTGTTTTACTAAGGTCCTCCTCAAGGACTCTTGGTTGGTCCTTGGGGAGTCGTAACTTGACGTTTAACCCCTAAACCCTTCATTCTAAGTACATGAAGCCATATTTATGACTCTAACCCTCACGTCAAGCTCTAGTTGACCTACTAAACTACGGGGTGTAACATAAAGAATTAAAGGAGCAACTGAAAGATTTATTGGATAAGGGTTTCATCCGAACGAGTATCTCTCCATGAGGTGCTCCAATTTTTTTTGTTAAGAAGAAAGATGGTTCACTTCGTATGTGTATTGATTACCAGCACTTGAATAAGGTGACCATTAAGAATAAGTATCCTCTTCCAGAAGTAGATGATTTATTTGACCAACTCCAAGGAGCGAGTTACTTTTCCAAGATTGACCTTAGGTCGGGTTATCACAAATTGAGGGTGAAGGATGAAGATATTCCAAAATAGATTTTAGAAATCGGTATGGTCATTATGAGTTTTTGGTGATGTCATTTGGTTTGACTAATGCTCCGACGCCTTTTATGGATTTGATGAATAGGGTGTTTAAACAATACCTTGATATATTTGTAATTATGTTCATTGATGATATATTGATTTATTCGAGAAGTGAGGATGATCACCTCAATCATATGAGAATTGTGTTGAAAATTCTCAACGAACGACAACTCTTTGCAAAGTTTAGAAAATGTGAGTTTTGGCTAAGGTATGTAGCTTCTCTTGGCCATATTGTTTCTAGTAAGGGTATTGAGGTAGATCCTAAGAAGAAGGATGTGGTCAAGAGTTGTCCTAGACCTCTAACTCCTTCAGATATTAGAAGTTTCTTAGGTTATTACAGAAGGTTTCTTGAGGGGTTTTCTTCCATTGCCTCTCCATTGATAGCTTTGACTCAAAAGAAGGCCAAGTTCATATACTCTGAAACATGTAAAAAGAGTTTTCAGGAATAGAAAGATAGACTTACTTCCGCTCCAGTGTTGACTTTTCCGGAAGGGATAGATGGCTTTGTGGTTTATTGTGATGCCTCAAGAATTGGGTTAGGATGTGTACTTATGAAAAATGGGAAAGTCATTACCTATGGTTCAAGGCAACATATGGTCCATGAGAAGAATTACCCTACCCATGATCTTCAATTAGCGGCAGTGGTTTTTTCCTTAAAGATTTGGAGGCATTATTTGTACGGTGTGCATGTAGATGTGTTTACCGACCATAAGAGTTTGAAATATGTGTTTAATAAGAAATATCTTAATCTTCGCCTAAGAAGGTGGATAGAGTTACTTAAGGATTATGATATGAGTATTCTCTATCACCCCGGTAAGGTGAATGTGGTGGTAGATTCTCTTAGCCGATTATCAATGGGTAGTGTTGCCCATATAGAAGAGGATAAAAGAGAATTGGTATGAGATGTACATAGATTGGCCCGATTGGGTGTTCGATTGATGGACTCCACCGAGAGTGGTGTGGTGGTTCAAATGGTTCAGAATTGTCTTTTGTGATGGATGTGAAAAACAAACAATGTCGTAATCTGACCTTAGTAGAATTGAAAGAAGCGGTGCTTAAAAAGTCCGCAGAGGCTTTCTCCCAAGGGGAGATGGTGTACTTAGATATCAAGGTCGTTTGTATGTTCCTAATGTTGATGACTTGAGGGAAAAGATCTTGTCAGAAGCCCATAGTTCTCGGTATTCCATTCACCCGGGAGCCACCAAGATGTACCGTGACTTGCGGGAGATCTATTGGTGGAATGGGATGAAGAAGGATATTGCGGGATTTGTGGCTAAGTATCCTAATTGCCAACAAGTGAAAGTTGAGCATCACAAATTGGGAGGTTTATCCCAAGACGTTAGTATTCCTACATGGAAGTGGGAATATTTGAATATTGACTTTATAGTTGGTTTGCTTTGTACTCGGCAACAATATGATTCGATTTGGGTTATAGTAGACCAAATGATGAAATCGACTCATTTTATTCCCGTCAAAGTTTCTTATTCGGCGGAAGATTATGCTAAGATGTATTTGAGGAAAATGGTAAGGGTGCATGGAGTGCCCTTGTCCATTATCTCCGATCTAGGTACTCAGTTTACTTCTCTTGGAAGTCTTTCCAAAAGGGTCTTGGCACTAAAGTTAAGCTTAGCACGGATTTTCATCCACAAACCGATGGGCAAGCGGAGCATACTATCCAAACTTTGGAGGATATGTTGAGAGCATGTGTCATCGATTTCAAGGGAAATTGGGATGATCACTTGCCTTTGATTGAGTTTGCTTATAATAATAGTTACCTTTCGAATATTGGTATGGTTCCATTTGAGGCTCTTTATGGTAGGAGGTGTAGATCAACTATAGGTTGGTTTGAGGTGGGTGAAGTTGCCTTGATAGGACCCGAGTTAGTTCATGAGGCTATGGAGCAAGTCCAACTTATTAGAGAAAGGTTGAGAACAGCCCAAAGTCGACAAAAGTCTTATGTCGATGTTAGAAGAAGGGATCTTGAGTTTGATGTTCATGATTGGGTTTACTTAAAAATCTCACCCATGAAGGGTGTAATGAGATTTGGGAAGAAAGGGAAGTTTAGTCCCCGTTATGTAAGCCCATATCAAATTGTGAGACGTATTGGTAAGGCTGCTTATGAACTTGATTTGCCTAATGATTTGGCATCGGTGCATCCAGTTTTCCATGTCTCTATGTTGAAAAAGTTTGTTGGAGATGCAACATCTATACTTCCTTTAGAAGGTTTGGGAGTTGATGAAAATCTTTCTTATGAGGAAGTTTCGGTAGAGATTTTAGACTGGCAGGTCAAGAAGTTGAGATATAAGGAAGTTGCTTCCGTAAAAGTATTGTGGAGGAATCAATTAGTTGAGGGTGCTACTTGGGAGGCCGAGGCCGATATGATGTCCCGATATTCTCATCTTTTTCCTTCTATTCCTACTCTAGCTTGAGATAATGAGTTCCTCATGGTTTACTCTTTGTTTTTGTGTCATGTGTTTTAGATATTCCCATGATTTCCTTATGTTATGCATGTTCATGAAAAACTTGAATTTTGAAAGAAATGAGTTTATATGATTGATTTTCCTCATGTTGTTGTGCATTGAGTATGAGTTGCCTATAGACTTCATGAGATGAATTGTTGAACATGCTTTATATTGGAGTTCATAATTCCTTCTTGAATATATGCTTTTCAGTATGAATTGCATATAGGCTCCATGAGATGATGTTGGGCTTGCTTTTAGCTTGGAGATGGTAGTTCCACCTTGAATATGAGTAATTTTAAAATTTCATGCATATTGGGTTGCTAGGTCTAGTTCCTATCTTCCTTATGATGTTTTGAGTATGTTTAGCATGGAGTTGATGTTTCCTCCTCGGATATGTGCATTTATGTAATTGCATGCATGATGGGCTGCTAGTTGTGAGTCTTTTCTTTCATGAGGTGTCTAGAATTCCATTCGAGGATGAATGTTCCAAAGGGGGAGATAATGTAACACTCGGAATCTAGTAGTCTAAGCAAGGGACCAAGTGAGAGGTCACAGACCATGATTTGAGCTTAGGCAACCTTCACGTGGACCCATACGGACCTTAAGGGCACCACGAGGCGTGGTGCTACCCGTGGTGGCTCACAGTATCTAGCCAGGTGATGTTCACCTCCCACGACCACCAAGACGGCTAGTGGTGGGGACCACGGGTCGTGGGGCAGTGAGCTAGTCAAGACTGCCTCCTCCCATGAGCCACTTGACAGCTCATGAAGGCCACTATGGGCCGTGGAGAGTCGTGAAGGTAGAAAGGGTTAAGGGGTGGCAAGCAAGGCAACTAGTCAAGGACCACGACCACAACTATGGGTTGTGTGGTCCTTGAAGGGTCGTGGTGCCCCACGTGAAGGGGGTTCAACAGTTTTTAATTTAGGAGCTTATGGTTCTTTTCTAGATTTAATTAAATCAAAGCTATGTCATTTTACCCAAGTCTAGGACCTCTATATAAGTGATTTTAACCCCAAAACTCACCCTTTCAAGTCATTTTTCTAAAAACCCAAAATAAAACCAAAGATTTTCCTCTCAAAATATTTCTTTCTATAGAACTTGAAGAAGAAGAAGAAGATTGAAGCTAGGGCTCAAGATCAAGTCTCCATTCTCCAATCATTTGTGGGCTTTGATAGCAAGGTTTGATAGCTTTTAATCCATTGAATCCTTGCATCCATGGAGCTCCTAAGTTCCCCAATTTGAGTTAGGGTTTTCTCCTACATTGTGGTTATTGATGAATGTTGATCCAACTGATTGGGTTATGATTTTTATGCATGAATTGAGTGGATAACATATTTTTAGGATGAATTTACATGTACCCATGCTTAACCCATGTTTCTAAGATGGATTTGATGTAAATGGGTTTTACTCCATGAAAGGAGAATTTATGGATTTAGGTGTATTCTTATAGGATAAATAAGCTACATTATGAATTGCTTTGAGATTGAAGCATATATGATGATTATGATAGGTATTTCTTTGAGAGTGAAGCATATGTTATGAATTATTGATTATTGATGTACTTGTTGTGGAAGGGATAGTTTCCCACTTGAATTGCTTATGCATGAATGTGTAAAGCTTTCTTACATTGAATGATTCTAGGTTGAAAGGATTGCTCGCCTAAAATGAATCTAAGCTAAAGACTAAGATATTAATGAGGCTAGAGGCGATTACCTATGACCACTAAATTAGAAGGATATGAGGTGATTACCCATATTCTTTAGAATAGAATAAGAGGCGATTACCCTTATTCCTTGAAGTTGAACAAGAGGCGACTACCCACGTTCCTATAATGTGAATTGGATAAGAGGCGAGTACGCATGATCCTTTATAGAAAGACAAGAGGAGAATACCCATGTCACATGATGTTGGACTAGCGGCGAGTACCCATGATCCTAAAGTATGTTGGACTAGAGGCGAGTATCCATGATCCCAAGGTAAGAAGGACTAGAGGCGACTACCCATGTTCCTTTATAGAAAGGCAAGAGGCGAATCCCATGTCTATAAAAGACAAGGTAAATAATGTGATGATAGGTGATAAGCTTGGATTGTTGCTTGAGTTTGCCATCCATGATGAGTAAGACTAGTGGCGGATTACCCATGTCTTGATTTAAGTATGAGTTGAGGTTACTTCAAGAAGTATTCCTTATATGTTGATATGATCTGTTATGTGCATTGATTGTGCCTTATGACTTATGTTTTCTAATTCTTATGTTTATGGTGATGTTTGTGAAAGTTATCATATTTAGTACATTCTTGTACTAACGGATACTCTTGCCTACCTTTCTTATCAAAATGTAGGGTTCGGTGTTCCCGACTCTCATCCCCGTGGCTAGGATCTATAGTAGAGGCAAGGTTGAAGATTGGTGAGTCCTCATAGCTATTGAGGATTTGGCCACCATTTAACTTATGTTCTTTTCATTTCTAGTTTTGAACATTGTTGTATGGGTTGTGTGCCAAGATTCTATTGTATTAGATGGTTTTGAGACAATTGTATAAGACTTCCGCATTGTTTTATGAAACTTTTGTATTATTGAAAATGTTTTAAATCTTACAGATTTTTTATTATCTTGATTATGAATGCTAAGTGGCTTATATGGGGCCTCTCGGGGTCTTGTATGCCATGTTAAGTCTAGGGGGTTCCCCTGGGTCGTGACAAGTTAGGTGGCCCATAAGATATCAAATAAAGGTCTTTGAATCCTCTTTTCAACGCCACCGAGTTGCTAAATTTTGAGCTCGTATGAGGGAGATATGCCTATTTGAAGTCAGCTTATCCAATTAAGGAAAGTTACCCGAATTAGTGAGGGGTATTTTAGTTTTTTCCTTACCCCATCAGCTTAAAACGTTTTTAGTATTATTTTTGGGGTGAAATCTGATTTGGGTAAGTTTTACCATCCTAAACTACGCTTAGGGTTTTGAGAGGAGTTCAAGAAGAGGAAAAGAGAAGAAAAGGAAGAACAAACAAGATCTCTTGTGAATCGAGGATTTGTTTCGCCAAATAGAGTTATGTAAGCTTCCATAGTGATGGGTTCGTTCACCCACATGCCAATCATGATTTACATATTCGAAATTGATCCATAAGATTGAGTATATTTGAGTTCTTGATGAATTCTTGATAAGTGTTCTTGAAGTGTTGCTTTCGTTCTTGAACTAGGATGGGTTTGATGACTTCTTGAGATAAACCTATGAGTTTGAGGCTTGTTTTTTAGTAGATTCTCGTGTACTTGTATTGGATAATTGAATCTAAGGAAAATTTGAGGAAAACAATTGATTCTAGATCAATTAGGGTCAGAAAATGAGAAGAAAAATTCATTGGAATATTTTGGGGTGGCGCACCCCAGATGTGCCAGAGGGGCTGTGGCGGAGCCCCAGCTGTGCGCCAAAAAGGAGCATCTAAAGTTCAGGGGTTGGCGCCTCACGCCAGCTGTGTGCTAGGGTCGCCTGCCCCCACCCTTTTTCCGTCGTTTGCTCCGTCTAACATTGATCATAACCCTTGAATTCATAATTCAAATTCAAGGTAGAGTTAAGAGTAAAGTTTTGAGAGTTCTTTCATGTCATTTTGAGAAGTATTTTACAATATTTTAAACCTTTTTTTAAGACTTGAGTACTTGAGTACTTGAGTTTGAGGATGAGGAGAATTGAGTTTCATTTTTTAAAATGAATATATGGGAACTAAGTATTCCCAAGATTAAATGTTTTTACATTTAAAATGAGGGGAAACACCGATTTCCAAAGGAGTTCATGAGGAGTTTTGAGTACTATCTCTTTAAAGAGAAATCTTTTGAGTAATTATCACAAAGTTGAGGATGAGGAAATATTTTTAAACATATAAGCTAAGTTATATTTTGGGAGTAGTATTGAGCATCGATATGGGGACGAGTTCAGATAACTCAAAGTCCTCATAAACCATGTAGCCAACGTGGGTAGAAAGGATCATACTTTTTAGATGATTCCCTATTAATTTTTAAGCATATCTTAGTGGATCCATTTAGTTGAGGAGTTTTATACCCCAACAAGGTATAGGATAGTTTGGCAGCGTGGGCGAGACGTTGTATCACCACATAGCTCATAGTGATGGTTGTCGGTTAGAGAATCTCCCAAACATAGGTATTTTGTATCTTTAAATACAAACTGAGTTATTATTGTATTTTTAAATACATTGAGTTGTTATCTATTATTTTAAATGATTCATATAAATTGCACTTTTATCATCATTTTATATTGCATTGAGTTGAGTATCCATGAGTTGAGGTTGGGTTGAGTTGGGCAGAATCGAGGTGAGTATGTTTCCTTTTTATTAGTTCAAGCTTGCAGGTTATGTTCAGTTTCCCTTTTCATGCTCGTACATTCCATGTACTGACTCCATTTGGCCTGCATCTTTCATGATGTCGATACAGGTAACCAGGATCATCAACCAGTGTTTCATTGATCTTGTCGAGTCCCAGAGTTATTTGGTGAGCCTCCTTGCTTCCGGAGGATGCCTTATTTATCTTCATCTATTTCAGTTTATTAGGATGATCAGAGGTCTTGTCCCGACATCCCTCATAGTATTAGAGGCTTCGTAGATAGATAGACAGTAATTCATGAGTCTTTTTCATTTTTAGTTGTTAATATTCTAGATTTAAGTTGCCTCTTTTGGCCGGTGAATGTTTTATTTCTAAAATATTATGAGTTTACCTTTTTAGACAGTTAAGTAAAGTTTTCTTTTAAATTTCTTTTATTGTTGAGTAAGTCTTCCGCTGAGTATTGAGCCAGGCCAAAGGTTCTCTTGGGGACAAAAAATATTCTTGAGTGTCGGCCACATCCAGGGTGTAGGCTCGTGGCGTGATAAAGTTGATATCATAGCACAGAGTTAAAGATTTCTAGGGTGTCTATGAAGTTGTGTCTGTAGAGTCATAGTTATCGGTGTGAAGCGCGCCACATCTATAATTAGGAGGCTACAACATTTAGGAACTATCTCACTTTTTTTCATATTCTTTTCGTGAGATAGAGTTTAACTCTATAAAGTTTCCTTTTAATTCGTTCTTGCGCGTATATTTCAAATCATGCCTCCACGAAGAGCTGTTGAGGTCGTCCTGCTAGGAGGAATGTTGATCTTCAGGATCAAGGAATCCCCAATGCACTAGAAGTGCAAACCCCAAGGAGTGGTCACTAATGCTGAGTTTCGGGATGCTATCCGGATGTTGAGTCAAGTGGTGACCAACCAAGCTGGGCAACAAAGAGGGAATCGACAAGATGTGGCCTATACATCCAGGATCAGTGAGTTCTTAAGGATGAATCCTCCAGACTTCACCGGTTTAAGTGTCACTGAGGATCCGAAAAACATTATGGAGGAATTGCAGAAGGTGTTTGAGGTGATGCATGTTGTTGATGCTGAGTGAGTGGTGCTATCTGCATACCAACTGAAGGGTGTTTCTAGAGTATGGTACGACCAATGGAAGAAGAGTAGAGCTTAAGGAGCACCAATTGTGAGTTGGGCTGTGTTCGAAGAGGCCTTCAGGGGCATTTCTTTCCCCGTGAGCTAAGAGAGACAAAGGTAAGAGAATTCCTCACTCTTAACCAGGAATCCATGAGTGTGCATGAGTATAGCCTCAAGTTTACTCAACTTTCCCGTTATGCTTCGGAGATGGTTGATGATAGGAGGAGCAGGATGAGCTTGATTGTGTCTGGATTGTCTCATCTATCAAGCAAAGAGGTTAAGGTTGCGATGTTGATAGGGGACATGGACATAGCAAGGTTGATGATCCATGTGCAACAGGTGGAGGAATATAAGTTGAGGGATAGAGAAGAGTTCTGAAATAAGAAGGCTAAGACAACAGGATTTGAGTCTGGGTAGAAGAAGAGCAATGCGAACCGGTCATCTTTTCAGCAAAACCAAATAGACATGCTCCATCATCTGCTAGTGCACCTGCACCAAGGAACAGAGGTGAGTTTAAGAATCAGAATTCTCAAAACTTCGGAGCTAGACCTGCACAGAATCAAGGTAGTGTGGCACAAGGATGTAATGGGACCCCTGCATGTGTTAAGTGTGGTAGGAACCTCCCAGGAGCATGTCTTGATGGCTCCACTGGTTGCTTCAAGTGTGGTCAGAATGGTCACTTCATGAGAGAGTGCCCAAAGAACAGGCAGGGAGGTGTTAATGGGTGCAATAGAGCCCAATCTTCTTCAGTGGCTCCGCCAGGCAGAGCTGCCCTTAGAGGAGCTACTTTAGGAACAGGCAGAGGAGCAAACCGCCTGTATGCTATCACCAGTCGCCAAGAGCAACAGAATTCACCATATATTGTCAGTGGTATGATCAAAGTCTTTACTTTTGATGTATATGCATTGCTAGATCCAGGTGCGAGTCTATCTTTTGTGACTCATTATGTTGCTACGAATTTTGATATCCTTCCTGAGCAACTTCTTGAGCCCTTTAGTGTTTCTACACCTGTTGGTGAGTCTATTCTAGCTGAGAGAGTTTATCGTAATTGTATCATTTATGTCAATCACAAGGACACAATGGTTGACTTAGTCGAGTTAGACATGGTATATTTTGATGTTATTCTAGGTATGGACTGGCTTCATGCCTGTTATGCCTCAGTTGATTTTAGAACTCGAGTAGTTAAGTTCCAGTTTCCTAATGAGCCAGTTATTGACTGGACGAGTAGTTCAGCAGTGCCTAAGGGTCATTTTATTTCATACCTTAAGGCCAGAAAGTTAGTCTCCAAGTGGTGCATCTATCACTTAGTCCGAGTTAATAACTCTAGTGTTGAGACACCTTATATTCAGTCAGTTCCAATTGTGAGTGAGTTTCTAGAGGTCTTTTGAGATGATCTTCCTGCAGTCCCTCCTGAGAGAGAAATAGACTTCGGTATAGATATTTTTCCCGATACTCGTCCTATCGCTATTCCACCATATAGAATGGTTCCAGGAGGGTTGAAAGAGTTAAAAGAGAAGTTGAAAGATCTCCTTGAGATAGGTTTTATTCGACCAAGTGTCTCACATTGGGGTGCTCCGGTCTTATTTATGAGGAAGAAAGATGGTTTCTTAGAATGTGTATAGATTACCGTCAGTTAAACAAGGTTAATATCAAGAATAAGTATCTACTTCCGAGAATTGATGATCTTTTCGATCAACTTTAGGGTGCCACTTGTTTTTCTAAGATAGACCTCAAATTTGGCTATCATCAGTTGATAGTAAGAGAGAGTGATATTCCAAAGATAGCTTTCAAGACCCGCTATGGTCATTATGAGTTTCTTGTCATATCTTTAGGTTTGACAAATTCTCCTGCAGCGTTCATGGATCTTATGAATAGAGTGTTTAAGCCTTATCTTGATATGTTTTTTATCGTGTTTATCGATGGCATTCTAATTTATTCAAGGAATGAGGAGGATCATGCTAGTCATCTTAGAGTATATCTTCAAACTCTCAGAGATAGAGAGTTGTATGCCAAATTTTCCAAGTGTGAGTTTTGGCTTGAGTTTGTGTCATTTTTAGGCCACATTTTTTCTGGTGATGGGATTCGAGTTGACACTCAGAAGATTGAGGCAGTGCAGAACTAGCCTAAACCCACATCTCCAACTGATATTAGGAATTTCTTTGGTTTATTATAGAAGGTTTGTCGAGGGGTTCTCATCTATTTCATCCCATTTGACTAAGTTGACTCAGAAGACAACAAAGTTTCAAGAATTTGAAGCTTGTGAGAAAAGCTTTTAGGAATTGAAAACTAGTTTGACTACTGCCCCAGTGTTGACCTTACCGGAGGGTACACAAGGATTTTTTTTGTATTGTGATGCGTCCAGAGTTGGACTGCGTTGTGTATTAAATATAATTGCAAGGTTATAGCTTATGCCTCCAGACAGCTTAAGTTTCACAAGAGGAATTACCCAACCCATGATCTAGAGTTGGCTGCTGTAGTGTTCACTTTGAAAATATGGTGTTACTGTCTCTATGGTGTTCATGTTGACGTTTTCACCGACCACAAGAGTCTTCAGTACTTATTTAGTCAGAAAGAGCTTAATCTCAGATAGAGGAGGTGGTAGGAGTTACTCAAGGTTTATAACATGAGTATTCTCTATCACCCAGGTAAGGCTAATGTTGTTGCTGATGCATTGAGCAGGTTATCTATGGGTAGTACTTCCCATGTTGAGGAAGGCAACAAAGAGTTAGCAAAAGATATGCAGAGACTTGCACGATTGGGAGTCCGGTTGATGGATTCTAGTAAAGGAGGAGTAGTGGTGATGAATGAGGCGGAATCATCACTAGTGTCAGAAGTGAAAGAGAAACAAGACCAAGACCCTGCTTTTCTTGAATTGAAGGCAAATGTTCATAAGCAAAAAGTGATGGCTTTTGAACAAGGGGGAGATGGTGTATTAAGGTATCAAGGTAGACTGTGTGTACCAAGGGTGGATGAACTCCAAGAGAGGGTCATGGAAGAAGCTCATAGCGCCACATATTCTATCCATCTTGGTTCCTCAAAGATGTACCGTGACTTGAGAGAAGTCTATTGGTGGAGTAGTATGAAAAGGCGTATTGCAGAGTTCGTTGCTAAGTGTCTGAATTGCCAACAAGTCAAGGTAGAGCACCAGAGGCCTGGTGGTATTTCTCAGAACATAGATCTTCTGAAATGGAAGCGGGAGATGATCAATATGGATTTTATTACTGGTTTGTCGCGGTCTCACAGGCAGCATGATTCGATTTGGGTGATTGTAGATCGGATGACTAAATCATCCCATTTCTAACCGATAAATACTACCTTTTCAATAGAAGATTATGCCAAGTTATATATTCAAGAGGTAGTCAGACTTTATAGAGTTCTTATATCCATCATTTCAGATAGAGAAGCTTCAAACCAAGGTACTAATTCTTTCCTTGGTACATTTTAAGTTGAAATATTGTGTTAATTTGCATGTTGGGTGTTTGAGTTGGGTGTTAGATGTTTCCACCCCTAGATCTACTTTAGAGTGATCTCATTCGAGGATGAATGTTTCCAAAGAGGAGATACTGTAACATCCCGCCTTAGAAATGGCTAAATTTAGAAAGCGCTAAGTTGGGAATAGCTAAATTGAGTATTTTGCAAGTTATGCTTAAGTTGTGAGTTCTGGGCCAACTTCAAGCAACCATAACTTTCAGTACATGATGACTGAGATGGCCCATAGGATATCAAATCAAAGGTCTTTGAATCCTCTTTCCAACACCACCAAGTTTGCTAAATATCAAGCTCGTATGAGGGAGATACGCCCATTTGTAGTCAGCCTATTCAGTTAAGGAAAGTTATCCGAATTAGTGAGGGGTATATTGGTCTTTTCCTTACCCCATTAGCTTAAAACGTTTTTAGTATTATTTTTGTGGTCAAATATGATTGTGCAAAATATGGTAGAAAGCATGAGGACAAGTGTCTTGTTGGTACCGATGGGTGTTTTAGTTGTGGGGAGATATGCCACAAGATAAGAGATTGTCCAATGCTCAAGGTTAAGGGAATGGAAGATAAGAAAGCTCCTCCAAGCGGTTCAAACTCTAATGCTCAAAAGCAAAACCGCTTTTATGCTCTTCAATCCCGAGGTGACCAAGAGAGCTCCCCGAATGTGGTGACCAGTATGTTAAAAGCCTTTTCTATTGTTGTATATGCCTTATTAGATCCCGGTGCTACTTTGTCCTTTGTGACACCTTTTGTGGCCATGAAGTTTGAAATACTCCCCGAAGTGTTAGTAGAACCTTTTTCGGTCTCTACCCCGATTGGTGACTCGGTGGTGGCAAAGAGGGTTTATAGAAGTTGTCCCATCTCCTTGTCCCATAGAGTTACCTTGGTGGATTTGGTAGATTTAGACATGTTAGATTTTAATGTGATATTGGGTATGGATTGGTTGCATGCATGTTATGCCTCTATTGATTGTAGGACTCGGGTGGTTAGGTTCCAATTTCCAAATGAGCCTATCTTATGATGGAAGGGGGGAAATTCTATGCCTAGAGGTCAATTTGTCTCTTGCCTTAAAGCTAGGAAGATGATCTCCAAAGGGTGTATTTACGATCTTGTTAGGGTAAGGGATGTTGAATCTGAAACCCCTTCTCTAGAGTCGGTTCCGATAGTGAATGAGTTCCCAGAAGTTTTTGCCGATGATGTACCCGGTATTCCTCCCAAGCGGGAAATAGATTTTGGTATTGACATTCTTTAGGATACGCAACCTATCTCTATTCCTCCTTATAGAATGGCTCCGGCAGAGTTAAAGGAGTTGAAATAGCAACTAAAGGATTTGCTAGACAAGGGTTTTATTCAACCGAGTATCTCTCCATGGGGTGCTCTGGTGTTGTTTGTTAGAAAGAAAGATGGGTCTCTTAGAATGTACATTGATTATCATCAATTGAATAAAGTGACCATGATGAATAAATATCCTCTTCCAAGGATAGATGACTTGTTTGACCAACTTCAAGGGGCTAGTTATTTATCCAAGATTGATCTTCGTTCGGGTTATCACCAATTGAGTGTGAGAGGGGTTGATATTGCCAAGACGGCTTTCCGAACAAGATATGGTCACTATGAGTTCTTAGTTATGTCGTTTGGGTTGACTAACGCACCAGAGGCATTTATGGACTTAATGAATAGGGTATTCTGACAATATCTTGATATGTTTGTGATAGTGTTCATTGATGACATTTTGATCTATTCAAGGAGTTAAAATGAACATGTGGACCATTTGAGGATAGTATTGCAAGTCCTAAAGGACCATCAACATTTCACGAAGTTTAGTAAGTGTGAATTTTGGTTAAGGTCTGTGGCTTTCCTTGGTCACATTGTGTCTAGTAGGGGTATTGAGGTGGATCCCAAGAAGACGGATGCGGTCAAGAGTTGGCCAAGACCTATAACTCCTTCGGACATTAGAATCTTTTTGGGTTTGGCCGGTTATTATAGAAGGTTTGTTGAGGGTTTTTCCTCCATTGTTTCTCCATTGACGGCTTTGACTCAAAAGAAGGCTAAGTTTGAGTGGTCGGAAGCTTGTGAGTAAAGTTTCCAAGAATTGAAAGATAGACTTACTTCTACTCCAGTGTTGACCTTACCGGAGGGTACGGATGGTTTCGTAGTGTATTGTGATGCCTCTAGAGTTGGGTTGGGATGTGTACTTATGCAAAATGTTAAGGTGATTGCCTATGCTTCAAGGCAACTTAAAGTCCATGAGAAGAATTATCCTACCCATGACCTTGAGTTAGCGGCGGTTGTTTTTGCCTTTAAAATATGGAGGCATTATCTATATGGGGTGCATATTGATGTGTTTACCGACCACAAGAGTCTTCAATATGTGTTTAGTCAAAAGGACTTGAATCTTCACCAACGGAGGTGGTTAGAGTTATTGAAGGACTATGACAGCCGCACCTTCCAGTATGGCTACCTTGTTACGACTAAGAAACTAGGGTAAACCAATGTGATCATGACATTGTAGGTGCTTGCGATGGGACAGATGCGACTTCCCTTAGTTGGTTTGGGTGGCATAGCCCGTTGCATGAGTGTCTTTTATCACCCCAGAAAAGCTAATGTGGTAGTGGATGCTCTTAGTAGATTGTCCATGGGTAGTGTGGCTAACGTGGTGGATGAAAAGAAAGAATTGGTTCGTGATGTGCATAGGTTGGCCCGGTTAGGTTTTCAACTAGTAGATTCCACCAAGGGTGGTGTCATGGTCCATAATGGTTTCGAATCATCCTTTGTGATGGATGTGAAGTCTAAGCAAGACCTTGATCCTATATTAGTTGAGTTGACAGAGTCGGTACTCAAAAAGTCCGTTGAGGCTTTCTCTCAAGGGGGAGATGGGGTGCTTAGGTACCAAGGTCGATTATGTGTTCCAGATGTTGATGGTTTGAGGGAGAAAATTCTAGAAGAAGCTCATACTTCTCGATATTCTATTCATTCGGGAGCCACCAAGATGTATCGTGACCTACCGGAAGTCTATTGGTGGAATGGTATGAAGAGAGATATTGCGGGATTTGTAGCCAAATGTCCTAATTGTCAACAAGTTAAGGTTGAGCATCAAAGGCCGGGAGGCTTATCCCAAAATATACCGATTCCCACTTGGAAGTGGGAAGAGATTAATATGGATTTTGTTGTGGGTTTGCCTCGTACCCGAAGTCAACATGATTCTATTTGGGTCATTATAGATAGGATGACAAAATCAGCCCACTTCATTCCCGTCAAGGTTTCCTTTTCAGCGGAAGACTATACCAAGCTGTATATAAGAGAGATAGTGAAGTTGCATGGGGTTCCCTTATCTATTATTTTGGATCGGGGTACTCAATTTACTTCTCACTTTTGGAAGTCATTCCAAAAAGGGCTTGGTACCAAGGTTAAGCTTAGCACGGCTTTTCATCCCCAAACCGATGGGAAAGCGGAGCGTACCATCCAAACATTAGAAGATATGTTGAGGGAAAGTGTTATAGACTTCAAGATTAATTGGGATGACCACTTGCCTTTAATAGAGTTTGCCTACAATAATAGCTATCACTCAAGTATCGGTATGGCTCCTTTTGAAGCCTTGTATGGTAAGAGATGTAGGTCTCCGGTTGGCTAGTTTGAGGTAGGTGAAATTGATCTTATTGGTCCCGAATTGGTTTATGAAGCTATTGAGAAGGTCCGACTCATCATAGAGAGGTTGAGAACGGCCCAAAGTTGGCAAAAGTCTTATACCGATGTTAGAAGAAGGGATCTAGAATTTGAAGTTAATGATTGGGTTTATTTGAAAATCTCACCTATGAAAGGTGTGATGAGGTTTGGAAAGAAGGGGAAACTTAGTCCCCGGTATGTGGGCCCATACTGAATTTTGAAGCGTATTGGGAAAGTTTCCTATAAGTTAGATTTTCCAAATGAGTTGGCTTCGGTTCATCCGGTATTTCATGTTTCCATGCTTAAGAAGTGTATTGGAGAACCGGCATCCATTATCCCTTTAGAAGGCTTAGGGGTTGATCAGAGTCTCTCATATGAGGAAGTTCCGGTAGACATCTTATACCAGCAAGTCAAGAGATTAGGAAACAAGGAAATAGTTTCCGTAAAGGTTTTATGTAGAAATCATCTAGTTGAGGGTGCTACTAGGGAGGCCGAGGCCGATATTAAGTCCCGATACCCTCATCTCTTTCCTTCTACTTCTATTCAAGATTGAGGTAAGTAGTTCCTCTTGAGTTTTAGTGCGTTGGAGTCTTGTGTGTTATATGTGCTTTTCCATGATTCCCTTATGTTATGCATGTTCTTGATGAAATTCATGTTTAGTAAGAAAAAAAATAAGTTTTCATGATTTCTGTATTCCTCATGTTATTGTGCATGTAGTATGAGTTGCATATTCGACTCCATGAGATGAGTTGATGGACATGATTTAGTATGCTTTTGAGAATAAATTCATATTGGCTCCATGATGTTGTGTTTAGCATGCTTTTAGTTGGACAAGGTAGTTCCTCCTATGAATATGAGAAATATTGAGTTTCATGCACATTGGGTTGTTAGATGTAGTTGTTATTTCCTTGTGTTGCATTGATTATGTTGAGATGGAGTTGAAGTTTCCTCCTTTGGATTTTGCATTATTATGATGTTTTCATGCATGTTGGCCTGCTAGTCTTGAGTCTCTATTTCCGTAAGGTGTTTAGATCGTTATTCGAGGATGAATGTTCCCAAGGGGCAGATAATGTAACATTCCGAAAACTAGTAGACTAAACTAGAGCCTAACGTAAAACTAGTAGACTAAACTAGGGCCTAACATAAAGGTTACAGTCGTAAATAACTCCCGGTACTCTATATATGTGTTTTTGGGTTTAAACATCAAGGTACGACTCCCCAAGGACCAACCAAGGGTCCTTGAGGAGGACCCTAAAACAAGGCCCCAAAACAGTCCACCCACGTGGGGGACCTATGGCAAGTAGGTGGACCCACACCCTGTGGGTGGGGGTCGTGGGTCAAGGCTCCAAAAAACCAGCCCCAGAACCCATACCACGGTTCACCAACACGCCACGTGGGTCCATCCATGGACCGTGGGTGGTCCCTAAAACTGCAATTTGGCAGTTAGACTTAGAGGTCTTTTGGGGCTTTCCATTTTAATTAGTTATTAAGTGAAGTCGTTTTAGCCTATTTTTAAACAACTATATAAGTATTTTAGACACCTAACCTAACTCATCTAAATCATAATTTCTAAATCCCCAAATCAAAACCAAAACCCTCTCCAAAATATTCTCTCTAGAACTCCAAGGAAGAAGAAGAAGAAAGGTGAAGCTAGGGTTGAAGGATAAATCTTTTCTACTCAATTTTGTGAGGATTCTTCACCAAGGTATGGTATTCCTTCATCCATGGATAGTTTTCATTCATGGAGTCCCTCCAAACTAAATTTCAAAACTTGTAATTTCCCCAAAAGCTAGGGTTTTACTCCAAGTCATGGATTCACTTCATAAACTATTCTAATGTTTTAATTTCTTTATATTATGATCAAATTGATGATTTACTACTGTTTTATGATGAATTCCCCAAGAATCCATGAATTTCCCTATTTTCTCAATTTGGATCTCAAAGTGTGGTATTGATTGATGCAAGTAGAATATGATAGAATTATGAATGTAGTAATTGAACTACTTGAATTATGTTAGTATCCATGTCTAATGTAGCAATTCTAGATGTGTTGATGAATTATGAATCATGGTTCTTGAAGGAAAATGTATGAGAATTATGCATGATTATGAGACTTATGTACACTTTTAGATCACTTTGAGAGTAAAGTGATTATGATTATGAGCTAGTTGTTGTGTTGCTGGATGATATCCTCATATGCACACCTATGTATGAATATGATATGATGTAAAAGGTTTTCTCACAATATGATGATTATAAGGTTGAAAGGCTATTCTCACCTATTGAATCTATGAGCTCTAGTATGATTAGGATGGATTGAGTGTCAAGACATTCTTCCATGAGTATGAACCTAAGTCAAGACTTAATATGTAATATATGGAAATTTATGCTTAGCACCAAGTGGATATGAATATGAGATGGAAGCTTTTACCTTAGTTGAGTCCGGCTTTCCAAATGGGTTCCTTCTACCTTAGTTGAGTCCGGGTTCCCAAAGTATATATCTCATGTGATGGAAACCTTCTACCATAGTTGAGTCCGGGTTTCTAGAAGCAATCTCCCTATCCCATAACTATGTTCCCTTATAGGTCTTTAGCTAGTGGATCCACCTAAGCTAAGAGTATGGTTCTACCTTAGGTAAGTAGGACAACCCATTTTCGGTGTGGGGTAGACACCGGATTCCATGGTAAGCTCACATGGTTTATATCGGTTAAGGTTATTCCCTATTATGGTAGTATGAACAAGAAGTTGAATTATGAACTATAGTTACCCAAGAAGATTTACTTAGTATGGGTGGGATTATGGTATTTTATCCATGCATTGCACAAGTATGCTTTAAGGGTATTTATGGTATGTTTCTCTTATGACATGATGATTTATGAATTGTTTATGCATGACTTATGTTTTTCCATTATCTTCCAAATGATGCTTTAACTTAGCAAATGGCATACATTCAACTAAAATATCCCTTTTTAGCATGTATCAAGGTTTTTATGCATGGCTATCATACTTAGTGCATTTTTGTACTAACCCATATTTTCTACATTTTTCACAAAGTGTAGGGTCTAGTTCTCAAGGTGGTCCCCATTATGGCTAGAGCTTGGAATTGATCATTCTCCTTGCTTGTGTGGTGAGTCCTCATGATTCGAGGATGGATTCTATCATTGTAGTTTCATTCTTGTATATTCACTTTCGAATTATGTTGTTTTAGGGCTGAGACCCTATTTGAGTTCTCGATTGTAATAGATGGCTATTTGAGACAAGTCTAGACTTCCGCTATGCTTTTATGAAAACTTTTTAAGACTTGAAATGTGTTTTACTCTTGATTGTTCCTTACTTATGTTATGATATGCTAAGTGGCTTACATGGTGCCTTTCGGGGTTCTATGTGCCTTGTTACACCTAGGGGGTACCCTTGGGTCATGACAGAAAGATGAAGTGAGACTCAACTTTGAAGTGTGTTATAAAAAGAAGGAACCGCTCCGTATAAAAAAAGAGAGCCTGTGATGAACAATCATTTGAAAATTGAAATGAAATATAATGTTGGGTAAAATAAAAATGGGTTTCCAATAAATTGATTGACAAGTCAAAGTTTGAGTTCTCAAGTGATAAGGCATGAAAATTAATTGAGAAGAGGTGAAGTCACAAAGCCAAATTGGCCATACCTTAAGCCTCAGCCCCATTACAATCCTAAAACACCCTTGAGATCTAGCATGAACTAGGTTGTGAGGTGATTGGAAGATATGGGAATTCATCCAACCAGCTTGTAGGTTCACCCGTCAAAGAAAATGAGAATAACCTCAACCTTATGGACTCTTGTGAAATGTTCTTGAACATAAACGACCCACATACATTCACAAAATTCTGAAGGTGTTCATGGGGATCTTCATGAGCTAAACCCCCAAACAGTCCTCTCAATTGGAGCAGCTGTAGCATTGTTCCAGTTACATGAAAAAGTCTCCTCCCTACTCTAGGAGGTAACCGGATGGCTAATGTGGTTTGAACGGCGTTCATGTGCATGGCATTCAAACCACCCATATTATCGTTTTGTCCGTAATGACTATCTTTGTCACTACCATGGTCACTACAATCTACTACAACAAGAAAAATTTACAAACTAATTTCTCAAATGGAATTCTTAGCCATCACTCCCCAGCAGTGGCACCATTTTTTGATAACGCTCAAACTACTCTATAAAATAAATCCAAAGAGTAAGAGGTCGTCGTCAATATAAAATATCCAATTAAGAGATGGGGTTGAATCCCATATAGAGTGATATAGTGCAAGGAATTCTATTAAGAAATTTAGAATGTATATTAATTCATTTGCAGCAATAAGAACAATGGGTGGATGATTCCACCAAATTTATGAAAAGGATTTTTTTAGCAAAAGTCACAATTTAACTTAAATTTCAAAAATTCAAATAAGCAACAAGTAGATTAGGCGTGTGGGGATTTGAAATCGATATCACATAGGGGTAATTGTGTTGGTCTATAGTGTTGAACACTCATGGATAGGATGGGTCATCTTCAATGACACTAATCTTCTTTCGATCTCATAGCATCATTTCATAGAATCTCCTTTCGGTCTCATCCATGTGCATAACTAAACAACTTATTACCTTACTCTATTCTCTCTTTTGATGCAGAAATAGGGCAAATAGATCCTACCCATAATCTTTTTTTTAAGTAAACTACAGACATCAAACATAAATTGCAAGTATTGAACTAATTACCCACTCAAATCAATCTCTTTTGAGAATTAATTGGAGATTGGAAGTAGGATTAAGTTTGAAACCTTAACCCATAAGTTAAACCCATGATAATTAGCCCATATCCATAAATGACCAGCAACAAAACAGAGCATAACACAATACCCACTATATTAAATCAACACCCAACCACATAACTCCACTCCTAGACTTTGGGGTTTTAGCCACCCATCACAAAGTGTAAAGAAATTATACCTTTTATGAAAGAAGCCATGGGTAACATGAAATTAATCAATTATAAGCAACACCCACTTTTAAATAAACTTCAAATTGTAAATTTTAAGTGAAAAGTTGAAAACCCCAAAAGTAAAGATGTTTTTCACAAGGTAATGTGTTTCTCTCTCTAAAACTCTAGAGAAAAAGTATTAAGACGAGTCTCTAGAAAAGATTTTCGGATCCTTCTTTCTCTCTGCTTTGGGATATTTATAGCTTACCAAAATTTGGGCAAAAACTCACTCTGTGACCATATCAGTTATGTTAGTCAGGCTCACCAAGCACATTCGGTGGATCATCATTTACTCTTTAGCCCACCTTTATTTTACATTAGGCTTTAGGTGTTTGAACCTTAATTGGCGAGCTCGTTCGAGTTTTCCTTTCACATTTCACGGATTACTGAGTACCACATTTATTTCCCTTTTAAGCCTTAATTTTTTCTTTAAGTCATGTCGCCTTTGGCAATGGTCTGCAAGTTTTCCATTTGCGTTTGTCGAGTCGCCGTTTCTCTTTAATTTTTTCCACCTATCACAATTAATTAAAGTGTTGAGCATTGTCACTTCGGGTGAGGTGTGTCATTTGGGTGACCCGCCCTTCTTGTTAGGTGATCAACAATGTGGAGTTTACACTTTTTTCCATGTTTCTGGCCATTCTTCCAAACATTCATCCTTGCTTTGTCCCTTAGCCTTCATATCTGCAAAATATCATTAGAATAGGAAATAATTAGGCATTGGAGACACTAATTATTGAACTAAATAGGCCTCAAATGAGTGTAAATCTACCACTCATCAACCTTCGATCTTGTTATCACTAATTGAGGGTGAAGGAGAGTGAAATTTTGAAAATGGATTTTTAAAACTCGATATGGTCATTATGAGTTTTTGGTGATGTCTTTTTGGTTGACTAATGCCCCATCATCATTTATAGATTTGATGAATAGAGTCTTTAAGCAATATATTAATATATATTTTTATTGTGTTTATTGATGATATCTTAATTTACTCTCAGAGTGAGGATGAGCATGTTGAGCATTTGAGGATTGTGTTACAAATTCTCAAGGATCAGGGATTGTATGTTATCTTTAGCAAGTGTGAGTTTTGGTTGATGTTTTTTGCTTTCCTTTGCCATATTGTCTCTGGTGAAGGTATTCAAGTCGATCCTAAGAAAACTGAGGTGGTTAAGAATTGACCTAGACCTTTGTCCCCTTTAGATATGCAGAGTTTCTTCGGTTTGCCCGGTTACTATAGAAGGTTTGCGGAAGGATTCTAATCTATTACTTCTCCTTTGACAACATTGAATCAAAATAAGGTGAAATGCCTATGGTCGGAAGCTTGTGAAAAGAGTTTCCAACATTTGAAAGATAGTCTCACTTAGACCCCTATATTAACATTATCAGAAGGATCATATAGACAAGAGTGGGGGCGCAGACCCCATGACAGCATCAGGGTCTCATTATTTATGATTCAGTGGGTACACCACCAGTAGTTCCCACATCGACTGTCGATGTACAGGTTGCTCCTAAGGTAGTCCTGACTACAGATGATCAGCAGAGTTATGAGAGGTTTCATATAATGAAACCACTCTACTTCCAGCGTGGTAACATAGAGGATGATTATGAGTTCATAACTTTGTGCCATGAGAGGCTAGGGACAGTAGGTATGGTTAATGTGCATGTTGTTCATTTTGTTTCACTCTAGCTCCGTGGATCTTCCACAGTATGGTGGAGGACTTAGGTTAGGCCTAGGCCAGTTGGATCTCTTTCGGTTGAGTGGAATGTGTTCTCTAGTGCCTTTCAGGATCACTTAATTCCTTGGAGCGTGAGGGAGGAAAGTTGCATGAGATTTGAGGACCTGAGAAAGGGTAGCTTGTTTATTACTAGGTATGAGGCTCGTTTCTTTGAGTTATCTAGGCATGATATGACTATCATTCTGAATGAGGCATCGTAAGCACCACCAAGAAGGAAAAATTGATGGTTAGAGAGGAATTTGGGGACCCCAAGAGGGCCAATGCTACCAGTTGGTTTTCTGGCACCTCATCTAGAGGCAGAGGATTGCATAGAGATGGTAGTTCATGATAGTGTCATGGACCCGTACATGCATCTATGCCTGCAGGTGAGAGTGGTTAGGGATCATGAGGGTCTTATGGTTCTGGCTGAGGTGGCCATGGTAGCTTATCTGGTACGCAACATCAGTCTTCCACTCTGAGATCTTACTAAGATAATGGAGATTCGGGTCACATGATACGATAGTTCCCTATACAAACTCATTCAAGACCCCAGCATACTTATTCAGCTACTCTAGCTAGAAGTTCAATTCCTTCGGCCAGGGGTCGAAGAAGAAGTCAGTCCAGCAGAGGCAGCAGGGCTTCTGGTAGTGGTGTTATAGCCCAGTAGGGCAGAGTTTGGGGTTCTACCCAAACTTGAGGTGGTCGAGAGGGATAGTTATATGCATTCCCAGGGAGGCCGGAGGTCGAGATTTCTGGTGTTGTGATTACAGGTATTGTCCAGTTTTCCATCAACCTACGTCTGTATTATTTGATCTGGTCCACTTTCTCGTATGTGTCTACCTATTTTGTTGTTGGATTAGATATGATGTGTGATAGCATATTTGTGCCTATTTGTGTTTCTACATTGGTGGGTGAGTCCTTAGTGATTGATCAAGTATATTGATCCTATCTTGTTTCTCTCACTAGGTATGATACTCAGGTGGACCTGGTCATTCTGGAATGGTAGACTTTAATATTATTTTGGGTATGGATTGTCTCTCTTTGTATCATGTTATTCTCGATTGTTATCCTAGGACTGTGACCTTAGTGATGTTGGGTATCCCGAGTATTGAGTGGACGGGTACTAGTGGTTCTTACCCTAGAAAGGTTATCTCCTTTATTCGTGGTCAAAGGATTGTTTATAGAGGGTGTTTGTCTTATTTGGTCGTTATCCGGGATAATAGTGTTGAGCCGCCACCCATGGATTATGTTCCCATAGTTCGGGAGTTTTTGGATGTTTTTCATACTGATCTTCTACGTGTTTCTCCAGATAGGGACATTGATTTTTCCATATAATTGGAGTCGGGCACCAAGCCCATCTCTATTTCTCCTTACCGCATGACTCCGGTAGAGTTGAAGGATTTGAACGATCAGTTGCAGGACATTTTAAGTAAGGGGTTCATTCTCCCTTGTGTATATCCATGGACACACAAGTGTACGTGATTGCACAAGTAGTATATTTCCTTTTATTAACGAGTTATCGTACCGAAGAGACTTACGATCAATTTATATCAACTAAATTAATTCCACAATTCAACAAAAGTATCTTTAAAATAATTTGAATGTTGTTTATTACTACTACAACTAAATAAATAAATAATGCAACTTGTGCGAACGACTTCAAGTTTGATGTTTTAAACAAGTAAGAGACAATTCAAGGGCTGCAACATGCATTATATTTCATGTATCGTATCACAAGTAATGAACTAATTTAGGTTATCAAGTCACTGATTTACAGGGTTGATTATATGATCATGGTCTCCCAACCTCTAATCGCCTACTCCAATTAGTTGTCTAACTACATCGTTGAGCGGGGATAGGCAGTCCTAATTGGTGAGCATTTATAGTTCATCCTATTTCGTAACCAAGCTAGGTGTTCATCTGGGAGTCACTCTTAAACACAAATCAACTCAATTTAATGGAAGATCAAGCTTTATGTATCCTTTGGTCTATCTACCTTAGTGTCTCCCGAGTTTAGGACTAGACAAGAGATTTATCTCTATGATGGTCAGTCAAGACATACTAAAATAAGAACACATAAGTAACTTAAAATGATAACCCATAATTAATTCAAAACTATTGATACTCACAATCATCTGTAGCTACAGCCCTAGAACAAGGGCGTTTAGCCAATCATAATATTCAAAAATTCAAAATAATATTGTTCATGCCATTTGCAATTAAATAAAGAGTTAGAGAATTGAAACCTATTACAATACGTTAATCCTTGCTATTGCACACCAAAAAGAAGTCAAACCCTTACAAACTAACCCTAGGGTCCTATTTATAGAGTTTAGGAAAATAATTTATAATTCTAGCCCAAAAAGGAATCCTAATTATATCAAATTTCACACAGCACGTCGGTCAGGGATGGCACATCACTCCTGAAAAGTGCCTGGAAGGCTGGCGCATCGTGCTGCCAGTACGCTAGAAACAAGCCTAGGTACTTCTTGGCCTGGCGCATCGCGCCAGCTCTCGTTTTTTTTGGCGTAGCTTTGTCATCCTCGATTTGGTTGCTCTCATGATTTAATCACTCCTCTTAGGAACCCTGCACAATATCTTATCATGTATATTAGTATGCAATCATTACAATCCTACGTCAAAACATGTAAATTAGATTAGTGAATTTTCTTAAACTCGTGTTAAAGATGGGTAATTCGTAATAATTCGGCATATAAATATGCTCGAGATCAGAACCCTACACTTAAACATTTGTTAGTCCTCGAACAAACTCTACTTTCTCAACTCACACACTTACCCCTTGGACTCATCTCCTTGCTTTACAATCGGCCAAACATCTTTAATCATGATTTTGTGGTAGACACTTTATGCAATGATTCCCAATTTTGGTTCCTTATTATAGTCTACCAATCAACAGTTCACAACCTCAATGAATGACTCTTCTTCAATAATCCCGGGCTAATGCAACATAATAGAAACACACCAAACAAAAGTATGCACCAAACATGTGTCATGAATTCCCTCAATGTACTTTAATTTTCACAAAGTATTACTCATAGAATCAAGAGGACTTATATTTGGTTGTAATGTCGGCTTAAGGTAAGGGAGGATACATTTAGGATAAAATTAGTGACGCATCCTTCCTAATGCACGAGGTTTGATTTTCTTGCAGACATACATTTTCAACACTTTATCTTTTCCTTTGGTACACTTCTATGAATATTTTCCCACTTGTACTTAATACTTTGCCCTCTCTTTCACTTCGGCCCTTGTTTCTGCAATATTTCTCTTTTGTAATGTTTTTTTCATACTTAACAATAGCCACCCTCAACTTATATATTTTGTATGATTTGAGGTGCACGATGTCCTTGGAAGGACCAGGGTCATTATCAAGGTAATTTCTGAATGAATCACCCTCAACTTAGACTTTTAACCTTAGTCGAAGTGCACAATGTCCAAGAAGGGACCATGGCCAATCACAGATTGAGGAACTCATAGGACATCATTCTTCTACCTCTTCTCTTTCATTCACCACAAAACCAAGTATTTCCACCCTGTCTACTTTCATCATTGTATTATTTTTAACATAGTGCATTAAGGACTACTTTTGGGATCAAAAACTAATGGTATCAATAAAAAGGGATTCGGCTCAATTAAGTGGGTTAGAAAAAATCAAGGCTATAAGCCCAATGGGGCTATACTAGTGATATTTCATTTGGAGGCACAGAAAAGGATTTAAACTTGGCTATTCAAAGAAGTGCCTCGATTATATTCCATAAATTACACAAGTTACTTATTAGGCACACTTGGGGCAAGTTCTAGATGCTATTCAATGCAAAAACACAGCAAGTACTCACCACACATGGCATCACAACACATATAAGGAAACATTAACCTGTAGCATGCTCATATACATTCTGTTACGGTGTTTCCACACAATTAAGCCCATATTTATTAATTTTTCATTCAGAGTCAAAACAAAGAGCCTATATTTGTTTCAAGGTTACCATCTCAACATCGCAATGAAAATTGTTACCACCCATGACGTCTGGCCAACTATTAAGACAAGGTTTCAAAGTAACCAAAAAGAGTCGGTTTCATACTCCTCTACTCCTAGTGACTAATTTTTCCTTAGGACGGTCGTCGTCCATCCGTCATCAGGAACTGTCACTCCTATGACAACTCTAACACTCAACATTAATAAGCAAACTATTCATAGTCGGTTCAATGGGACTATCCTCAGGAAAAGTACCGAAAATAAAAGCTGAGGAACCCTCCTAAAAATAAAAGGACTCGATAAAGCAATAAACTATGTACAATGAAGTTCATCTTCCACCCACACTTAAATAAAGCATTGTCCTCAGTGTGTAATGTAAAACGAAGTGAAGAGTGAAAGAGAACTCCATGTTGACCTCTAGGCCACGTGCTCAAAATCAACAAGTCACCACATTCGTGGCAAAATCCACAGCCATTAAGGCTGCATCACCATCACCCGTATCAGTGTCATCATCACCAGGGGAAACATCATCTGACTGATCCTCATTTGATCCATCCTCCTCATCAGCAGCGGCATCATCATCATCTATGGGGTCTTGGAACGTCGGGCCCATCTAACACATGTACATCACGCTATCCGTCAACGGGTAACGCTCCGCCAATGTCGCCATTTCATCTTCAGTCCCCGGTAGAGGCGCCAAAAACTTGTTGCGCCCAAATGCACACACAAGTGTACGTAGTTGCACAAGTAGTATAGTTTCTTTTAGAAACGAGTTATCGTACCCAAAGGACTTACAATCAATTTAGTTCAACTAACTTAATTCTACAATTCAACAAAAGTATCTTTAAAAGAGTTTGAATGTTGTTTATTACTACTATGACTAACTAAATAAATAATTTAACTAGTGCGAACGACTTCAAGTTTGATGTTTTAAACAAGTAAGAGACAATTCCAGGCTGCAACATGCATTGGATTTCCTTTATTGTATAGCAAGTAATGAACTAATTTAGGTTATCAAGTCACTGATTTACAGGGTTGATTATGTGATCATGGTCTCCTGACCTCTAATCACCTACTCCAATTAGCTGTCTAACTACATCATTGAGCAGGGATAGACAATCTTAATTGGCGAGCATTTATATTTCATCATGTTTCGTAACCAAGCTAGGTGTTCATCCAAGCGTCACTCCTAAATACAAATCAACTGAATTTAATGGAAGATCAAGCTTTTTGTACCCTTTGTTCTATCTACCTTAGCATCTCCTGAGTTTAAGAGTAGACAAGAGATTTATCTCTATGATGGCCAGTCAAGAAATACTAAAATAAGAACAAATAAGTAACTTAAAATGATAACCCATAATTAATTCAAAACTATTGACACTCACAATCATCCGTAGCTGCAGCCCCAGAACAAGGGTGTTTAGCCACTCATAATATTCAAAAACTCAAAATAATATCGTTCATGCGATTCGCAAATAAAGAAAGAGTTAGGGAATTGAAACCTATTACAATACGTTAATCCTTGCTCTTGAACACCAAAAAGAAGTCAAACCCTTACAAACTAACCCTAGGGTCCTATTTATAGAGTTTAGGGAAATAGTTTCTAATTCTATCCCAAAAAGAAATCTTAATTATATCAAATTTTGTATAGCACGTTGGTCAGGGCTGGCGCATTGTGCTGCCATTGCGCTAGAAACAGGCCTCTGTACTTCTTGGCCTAGCGCATTACGCCACTAAGACTGGGGTGCCGCGCTAGCTCTTTTTTTGGTGTAGCTTTGTCGTCCTTGATTCCTTTACTCTCATGATTCAATCACTCATCTTAGGAACCCTGCACAATAGCTAATCATGTATATTAGTATGCAATTGTCTCAATCCTAAGTCAAAACATGTAAATTAGATTAGTGAATGTTCTTAAACTCACGTAAAGATGGGTAACTCGTAATAATTCGACCTATAAATATGCCCGAGATCAGTGCCCCTATTTTTTCTGTGAAGAAGAAGGATGGAACTATAAGGATATGCATTGATTATAAATAGTTGAACAAAGTGACAATCAAGAATAAGTATCCTCTCCTGCGCATTCATGATTTATTTGACCAGCTTTACAGAGCATCTTTATTTTTGAAGATTGATTTGAGGTCCTAGTATCATCAGCTAAAGATTAGGACATCAGATATCCCTAAGATAACTTTCAGGACACGATATGGGCACTATGAGTTCCTTGTGATGTCTTTTAGTTTGACTTACTTCCCTGCAGCGTTCATGGAGTTAATGAACGGGGTGTTCTTACCTTATTAGGATTCTCTTGTAATAGTCTTCATTGATTACATCTTGGTATACACCAGGACTGAGGAGGACCATGATCTACATTTGAGTATTATGATCTAGAGGTAGAGGGAAGAGAAGGTGTATACTAAGTTCTTGAATTTCAAGTTTTGGCTTGAGTCTGTTGCATTTCTGAGACACGTGGTGTCTAAGGAGGGTATTCGAGTAGATCTAGCCATGATTGAGGTAGTTAGAGGTTCGACGAGGCCTACTTCAGTTACCGAGATTCAGAGTTTCATGGGCCTAGCAGGTTCTTATACGCGATTTCTTCAAAGCTTCTCCACTATTGCATCCCCTTTGACCAGATTGACTCGATAGTGTGTGAGCTTTTAGCTGTCTGATGAGTGTAAAGAGAGCTTTCAAAAGCTCAAGACCCTATTGACTTCGGCCCATGTGGTGACTTTACCAAAGGAGGGTGTGGACTTTATCGTTTATTGTGATACTTTAGGAGTCGGGTTAGATGGTGTTCTGATGAAGAAGGTAAAGGTGATCGCCTATGCTTCTAGATAGTTGAAGACCCATAAGAAGAACTACCCTACTCATGATTTGGAGTTGGCAGTCATAGTCTTTGTGCTTATGCTATGGCGTCACTATTTGTATGGGGTACATTGTGAGGTCTTCACTAACCATCAGAGTCTTCAGTACATTTTCAGTCAGAGGGATATGAACTTGAGGAAACATAGATGGCTTGAGTTACTGAAGGACTATGATATCACCATCTTGCATCATTTGGTTAAAGGCAATGTGTTGGTCGATGCTTTGAGTAGGAAGACTTCTTGTATGGGGAGTCTTGCCTCTATCAGTGTTGAGGGGAGACCGTTGGCTAGAGATATTGAAAGGTTAGCAAACAGTCTAGTCCGATTGCAAATTTCTAAGGATCCTGGTGGTTTGATTGCTTTCTAAAGGCATGGTTTTCCTTAGTTCAACAGATCTATGAACTCTAGTTTGATGATGAGAAGTTGTGTCTTATCCGAGAATGTTACACCCTAAAATTTTCTAATTCAAGATTCAAACTATTCATCATTTACGTATAAGATCAGGTCGAGTAGTACTTAAATTATACTAGGTGTTAAGGTCAATTATTTAGTGAGAGAATAAATTTGGAGATGAATTAAGGTCACAAGAAACCCCTAGCACAAAGTTAAGTGGAGAGCTTCCTTACCGATTATGTTTTGACATAAGATTCTACTGAGGCTCACAATGGATAAGGTGGATCATAAACTATCAAATTAAAGGTATACAAGTCTTCTTTCCAACGCCACAAAGTTTGCCTCATTTCAAGTTTGGAGTAAAACCTGATGATTGTTTTAGTGAAGCCCTATCACGTAAGTGATATTCTACGATTGGACCTACAAACGATAGAAATTTCGACGAATGGTAAACCCTTTCGTGAAGGCATGATACATTTTTTTCATCAACTTTCTGCACGTGTTCTAGGGTTATTTTGGTCTTTTCCCAAGCTTTTTAACCCTATTCTAAGTCATTTTTGAGTGTTTTGATTGAGTATATCATTCAACTAACTAGTTTTCCTCTCAAAATCATCTATCTGACCATTCAAGTATTTTGAAATTCTCTTAAAACTTAGCAAGGGTTCCTTTTCTCCATTGAGAATCCTAAAACCATCAAGTAAAAAATCAAAGATACTAAGAGAAACTTTCCATCCAAGGTTTTCCCAAGTTCTTCCACCCGAAACTACATAAAAAAAATTCTTTTATCAAGATCAAGAATCAAGATTCCAATACCAAAGATTTAATCCAAGAAAGGTAGTGTTCTTACTCGGGCTCAAGAAAAATCATGTCTCCACCAAAATTTTCAGTCTAATAGCTTCATAATCAGGTATGTAAGGCTATCATAGTAATTGAATGAGTTCGTTCGCATGCCCTACATCTACTTTCTATCGGTAAATAATAATCTAGGGTTATATCCTTAGCTTTAATAATTCTTGAGATGAGTTTCGTTGTTGAGTTTTGAATTCTATTCTGGATTTTTGAGTTGATATATCTTTCATTGAGAATTTTGAGTGGATTGTTCATATCTATTTTTCAGCATGAACCCTATTATTGAGTTTTTATTGAGAATATTTTAACCTAACTTTTCTATGTTAAATTGATTTTTGAGAAAGAAAAAATGAGTTTTGAGTAGAGTTTAAAGAATGATTTTGAGTAAAGTATGAGGGAACTAATTGATTTTACATTGAGAAAAAGAACTTTAATTTTCATAAAGAGTTAAAAGAGTTTCCAAAGATAGTTGAGACATTGCCTATTGAAGAGGATCTTTTGAGTAATTATCTCAAAACAGAAAAACAGTATTTCTACTTGAGCATGAGTGTATGTATATTTATTGTGAGAAGTATTCGGCACCGATTTAGGGATCAGTTCTGACAATTCACATTCCTCATAAACCATGTAGCCAACACGGGAAATAGTATCACGACCCAAAAAATAGACGTGATGGAACTCGTCTTATCCCACCAAGACAAGTCAGCCTAAAATCCAACTAATACGGTGAATGCTTAAGTAAACAAGAAAAAGAGACTAACACCATCTTATAATGCAGAATTCATAATCAACTCAAAATAAAACCCCAAAACATAGTCGTCACGTGTACAAGCCTCTAAAGTATTATAATTAATTCGAAAGAAATATACAAGTCTCAAATGACATTGTTTCTAGAATAGAACAAGATCATAAATAGGAGTAAGAAGGTCTGCTGAGATGACAAACAGCTACCTCACCAATCTCCACAGGAAGCCTCGGGAAAAAAGAGAATAGGAAGTATCACGAAGATCTGAGCTCATAACCTACAAAACTGTAGGAGCAAGTGGTGAGTACCAAACCACACGGTACTCAACAAGTAAACTTCTAAACACAAGCTAAGGGAATAGAATACGGGTACTCCTTACACCCCATTCAAACCACCACAACTACCACCTGCATAAAATCAGCCCAACCTAACAGTTCACAATTTACATAGCTCCCAGCTCAACAACACTCTAAGAATTACATATCCTCAACAACAAACTCAATATTCATCAATCAGAAATTCCACAGAAAGGCACTCAAAAGATCAACAACACACAAGATCAAGTTAACTAATGATAAAGATGTGCAATGCAATGAAATGCAATGTCAAGTATAGCGACGCGGAGAGAAAAAAATATCACTTCTGAGGAGTCGCGGACCTGGTACAGATTTTTGGCCCGATCTTTTCTTACTCGTTTTCTAACCCCAATTCTCCTAAATTTGATTATTTTTCTCAATTTCTCTTTAGATTCAAATACCCAATACATGTACACAAGAATCTAATCAAACACAACTCTAAAATCGATACGATTTCCTCAAAAACTCATCCATTTCATTTTAACTAAAGAAAGAAAGCCATTTTCAAGAACACAATGCAAGAACATCAAATCTTCATCTTTCTAGAACAAATTTAACGCTAAAATTAACATGATTGGCGTGTGGGTGAACAAATCCAACACTATGGAAGTTTACATACCTCTTAGGGATTAACCCATGGCGAAATCCGTAACGAAACCTCAACAACTTGACGAAATCTTGGCCTTTCTCCTCTTTTCTCCTCTTTTCTCTTCTTGAACTCTTTTCTAAAACCCTATCATGAATTAGGATTTGCGTAAAATGAACCAAATAAGTTTAGACCCCTATTTAATTACTAAAAACGAAATAAATCTGATAGGATAAGAAAAAGACCGAAATACCCCTCTTAAATCTGGGTAACTTTCCTTATTTGGACAGCCCGACTTCAAAAGAGCATATCTCCCTCATACGAGCTCGAAATTTAGTAAAATCGGTAGCGTTGGAAAGAGGATTCCAAGACCTTTCATTTGATATCTTATGGGACACCTAACTCATCTTGTACTGAAGGTTATGATCGTTTGTAGTTGACCCAAAACTTAGAAGAACTTAGGAATGACTTGAGTGAATTCTCTCTAGTTCTTTTTGGAACACAAGGTACTACATCTAGTGACCTTAACATTTAGGAAAAATTTAAATTCCTTGGTAAAAACTTACTCACTACGAAGGATGGTTCAAGTCTTAGCTCAAAAAATTTCTGGGGTGTTACAATATCTCCCCCTTGGGATCATTCATCCTCGAATGACGACTGGACTGGGTATGGAACGGGTTACTCTTACTAAGGTCTGAGTCTAATGGTACGCTCTCACTATATTCAAACTTAACCCAAATCCTTAGGTTCGGGTTCTATACCTCGATAGGGAATCTCATCCTAAGAATACTACTCTCTACCACCACATTTAATCAACATTGGGCTCATATCAAGAACTACCTAATGTTTAACAACACCATATTCAAGCTTAGTACTCTAACAACTCCATGGACTCCTACCAACCAACTCCCTCGGAACAAACTAAGGGCTCTCATTTAACTATTCCTCATAGTAAAACCTCATCCTCCTCTTCCTAACATCACTCCATTACTAAGAGGACCTCTGAAAGGATATGTCCCATACTCTATGGAACTCATTACTATCTTACTCTCAAACACTTGACTTGATTTCTCATATCGTCATCTCCCCCTTAGGTCTAAAGCTGACATTTGAAAGCTATGGACCTATTCTATCATCTCTAACTGGTGTACATCCTCTTTTACCCTAACACTTGGAAGAAACTTATCTCATGACTACCGAACTCTCCATAAGCAGGTACTAAGACCTCTTTCTAAGGTGTTTCTCTTAACCTATTCTAATTACATACCCTCTCGGTACACCACTTAATTCTCTTGTTACTCTTGTGACTTAGCCACACTTCACTGCCCTTATCTAAATGTTAGGATCTCTTACTGGTACTACTCACACTTACTGCAGCTAACATCAAAATTCCTCACCTACTCTATGTCAAGTCTACCAGATCAAATCTCAAGAATAACATCATCACCCTCATGTTTCCATTCTTTGGATCATGACACTCATCTCAAATTCAAGCTTAATGTTCATTACTAAACCTGAATATCAATACGATTGCTCGCCTAGTATGCTATACCTCATTACTTGATCAGTTCTATAACCTTCTGAACATCATGACCCTCTCAAACCAATCATCAGCCTAGCTTAGATATATCACTTTATGAATATTTTTTATCTTCTATTCAACACTTACCCTTGTTCATTACCTACACAATGACACTTCATCACAAACTCTTTTCTAGCTAAAACACACTCTACCTCCTATGATGGAATCTTCACAACTCATCACTTCTTAGTCTACCCATAAGGGAACTCCTCATTAATAACTTACTAGATGCATAACTATAGTAACATAGCTCATCAAAACACCATCTCCCTTTCTTAGATCACTAAACCACTGCATACCTTTCTCTAATTTTGGGCTCTTTCACTACTACTGCTCATGATATCTTAATTCATACTATATTTTAGGGCGAAAATACTACCCAAGCTCTAAAAATACCATTCTCTTAAAGGTCTCAGCTCAATAAGGTTTAGGGAAGAGTGTACAACTCGCTTTTAGGTCAAACGTATGATTCATATGAACATGAGTGCATTCCTTAGAAACTCAACACTTAACTCACTCATGGGCTTCTCTCAAGCCCCTCTGGAGTCTCATGACTTCCTCAAGACTTTTGCTAAGAGCAACTTATCGATAAAGGACTGACTTGTCTTTTCAACCACCTCTAGTATGACGGGTAGTCGAATGAATATGAGAACACACGAGTTGGAATAAATCTCTATGACATAGCTCTATTGCACGATTAAGAGTATGAACGATGGGAAATTTTTCCTAAATATATGTAGTCCCTCATTTATAGAAGTGGGGGCCTCACAACCATAAATAAGATCCTAGTTGACCTGGCTTCATAGATACCCTAGGACACTTGAACTTTGTGCTCTGATACCAAGTTTGTCACGACCTGAGTCTACACCCTGGTCGTGGCCGGCACTCGAGAACCATTGTTGGTCCCCAAGCAAACCCTCATCCTGGCTGACTACAAGCAGAAGACTAACTCAAGCATACAAAAGCTTAAAAATTGAATAAAAATTCATGAAACTCAAATACAAAGCTTTAACTCAAATGATTTACTCTAAATATAAACAGAATATTCAACTAGCCAACAATAGGCAACTCAAGTCTTTAAAACAATTAATAAGATAAATGAAATAGACTTCTCAAACTCTACTATCTATCTATGAAGCCTCTAAATGACAAGGATGAAAGTCGCGACAAGACCCACGATATCCTGACTAAATTGAAAGGTAAATGAAATCCTCCGGAAGCAAGGAGGCTCACCATAGCTAACTGGAACTGCAAGTGATATCTACGAAACACCTGATGATAGTCCTGAATACATGTATCTATATCATGAAACGATGCAGGCCAAATGGCTCAGTACGTGGAATGTACGAGCATGTAAGGGGGATTCTAAAGCATAAACATGAGCTTGAACTTGATAAAAAGGAAACATACTTACCTCTTCTCAACTCACTCCACTTAACTCAACTCAAGAACAAGATACACAACTCAAAGATTAGATACTCAGCTCAACTCAAAGATTACGTACTCAACTCAAAGATATGAAACTCAACCCAAAGGTACTCAACTTAAGATACTCAAGAAATAAGCAACAATAAGAGATGCAATATATATATATGGAAAGTTGTAAAACCGAGATAGCAAATCAATGTATTGAAGAATACAATAACAACTCATTTTGAATATAAAAATATAATATAACTCGGTGGGAGATTTTCTAACCGACAACCATCACTATGAGCTATGTGATGATACAGTATTTCACCCACGCTGCCAGAACTGTCCTATACATTGTCGGGGTATAGAACCTCTCAACTAAGTGGATCCACTAGTCTATAATAAAAAGCATTAAGGAATCATCTAAAAAGTATGACTCTTTCTACCCACGATGGCTATATGGTTTATGGAGACTTGAGTTATCTGAACTCGTCCCCATATCGGTATTCAATACTACTCCCAAAATATACTCAGCTCATATGTTTAAAAACATAACTCTTTCTGTGGTTTGAGATTATTACTCAAAATCTTTTTTCTTAAAAGAGATGTTACTCAAACTACTCAAAACTCTTTTTGAAATCTCAGTTACCTTCTCTTTTAAATGTGAAAACATTTATTCTTGGGAATACTTAGTTCTCATATATCATTATAAATAAAATGAACTCGACTCTACTCTTTCTCAACTCAAGTTCTCAAGTCTTAAAACAATTTTAGAAAAACTTGTAAAAGACTTCTCAGAATAAAGTTCATGCCGAATTATGGACGTGAACGACTCAATTCAAGATTTTCAATAACCATTACTAGAACTCAATACTCGAGACCCAGCAACTCAGAACTCAAGAACATTAATGGTAATACTCGTTTCAAGAATGCTTGACTCAGAGGGTTCATGCGAAATTATGGGCATTAACAACTCAACTCAAGGACTCAAAGATACTTCTCATCTCAAGACTACTCGACTTATAGGGTTCATGCAGAATTATGGGCATGAACGACTTGACTCAAGGGTCTACATAACAATATGGAACTCATTTATACAACTCTTCTCATTCTCATACTCACTTTCTCAAAACTTAGCTCAAATCGATAGTTGATCTAAAAGGATCCACAATTGAACTCAAAGACTTTCTTGAACTCAATTCTTAACTCTCCCTTGAATGTGAATTATGAATTCAAGAGATATGGTTCATGATATGAAGGATCTTATGATGATAAAGTAGACTCGTGAATACATTCTCCTCACTTACTTGAGTCTTAAAACAAGTTATTAGAAATTATAGAAGACTCCTCAAAAAGACTCAAAGGGAGTTTATCAAAAATGTTCGAAAGAACTCTCAAGACTTAGCTCTTAGCTCTACCTTGAATTTGAGTTATGACTTCAAGGTTATGATTTGTGGTAGGAAAGATATCATGATGATTATAAGAGTTTTAGATAGTTAATCATGAGAAACGGTTGAAAAACACTGTCTGGAGAGCAAGTCCGCGATGCGGAGATGCATTTTAATATTTGGTCGAAATAATTTTTGAAACGTGGAGAGAAAAAAAATATCACCTTTGAGGAACAGGTCCGCAACGCGGACCTGGTATATATTTTCAGCCCAATCTTTTCTTACACGTTTTCTAACCCCAATTCACCTAAATTTGATTTTTTTTCTCAATTTCTCTTTAGATTCATATACCCAATACATGTACAGAAGAATCTAATCAAACACAACTCTAAAATCGACATGATTTCCTCAAAAACTCATCAATTTCATCTTAACTCAAGAACGAAAGCCAATTTCAAGAACACAATTCAAGAACATCAAATCTTCATCTTTCTAGAAGGAATTTAACGCTGAAATTAACATGATTGTCATGTGGGTGAACAAACTGTAACACCCGGAAAACTAGTAAGCTAAACTAGAGCTTTTCGTAAGGGTTCTAGAGTTTGACGTGACGGTTAGAATTGTAAAATGACTTCCCGTACTTAGAATGAGGGGCTTAGGGGTTAAACGTCAAGGTATGACTCCCCAAGGACCAACCAATGGGTCCTTGAGGATTACCCTAAAACATCCCCAAAAGCTTTCAAAAAAAATAACCCACTCACGATGGGGACCCATGCCCCGTGGGGGAGGGTCGTGGGTCAAGGGGGTGAAATCCATGTCCCAGTACCCATCCACGAAGGACCAGCATGGTTCGTAGACCCACCCATGGTCCGTGGGTCGGGGTCTCGTGGGTGGGGGCAGTTTTGGTTTTTAAGTTAGGGGTTAAGGAAAGGTTCTAGAATTAATTAGTTATTAAGTAGGGTCATTTTATTAGTAATTAGACCACCTATGGAAAGATAATAGACTCTTAATTAGAGGATTCCAAATCATTATTTTAGATTTACCAAAGAACCCAATTCCCTCTCAAATATTCTCTCTCTAGAAAGTGAAGAAGAAGAAGAGAAGGAAGCTAGGTCAAATTCCTCCATTGTTATAAGCTTTTGTGAAGGTTTTGAATCAAGTTATGTCAGCTTATTCATCGATGGATTCTTCCATCCATAGTGCCCCCTAGAATTCTCCCAATTGTGAAGAAAATCCCAAATTCTAGCTAGGGTTTCTTCCTATATTGTGGGTAGTGTTGAGTATGATTCCAATTGAGTGGATAATACTTGTTTAGTATTGAATCATGATATATTGATGATATTACATGTTTTCCATGGCTAACCCTAGTTTAATTGATGAATTTGAAGAATGTGGGTTTGTTCCTTGTGAAGTGAAATTGAAGACGTAGAGTTGATCTTCTAGAATTGATGTTATATATAGTAATTGATCAAGAATAGAAGTATGTAAACATGAATTGAGTTAGGTCAAAATATTATATGATGGATCTTTGCTAGTAATGAATGAAATTGAACCTTTATGATGAATTATGACTAGAATTGCTTAAAGATGAAGCTAGTGACTTGAATGTCTTATGATCTAGATATGTATGATGATTGTAAGAGGTAAAGCTTTGAGAGTAAGGCTTGTAGTCATGAATGTTGATCACTAGGGGTTGAAGGTAAAGTTAATAAGATGAATTATGCATGTTAAGGCTTGAGAGTAAAGTCTATATGAGAATAGAAGACTAATGGCTAGAATTATGGAGGAAGACCTTTACCTACCTAATTTACCTTATGAATGATAGATCGTATGAAGTGATAGAATCACTTGAGTTATGTTGATATTCATGTCTAATGTAGTAATTCAACACAAGGTTTATTTGATATGAGCTTGACCCTAAGAGGGCAAATTATGATATGATGCATGTTTATATAAATCTATGTACATGCCTTATGAACACTTTGAGAGTGAAGTGTTAATGATTAGGTTGTTGTTGTGGGTTGATTGAAAGGAAATTCTCATGAACTTAAATGTGAAAGATGTTCTCACATAGTAATGGTTCTAGGATTGAAAGGCTTTCTCACCTAATTGAACCAATGGCTAAAGAGCCTTTATATCTAGATCATGGATGGTGATAGTTGCTCACGCATGATCTAAAGAGTTATTTAGTTAATTAGCTTGGATTGATTGTCAAGGACATCCTTCCATGAAACTTGAGTCATAGTAGAGACTTAATAATTATCTTGTGGGATTTAGGCGTAGCACCTAGTGGATATAGAAATGAGATGGAAGTTCCCACCTAGTTGAGTTTGGGTTTATAAAATAGGAACTCTCACCTAGAAGAGTCCGGATTTCCCAAAGTATGTCTCATGAGATGGAAGCCTTCACCTAGTGGAGTTTTGGGTTTCTTGTAACAATCTTCGTATCCCATAACTAAGTGCCCCGTAGGAAAGTTAGCTAGTGGATCTAACTAAGGTAATAAAACGGTATTACCTTAACCAAGTAGACCAACCCTCGACGGTGTGGGTAAAACCGGGAGGGATCATGTGATAGCTCACATGTTCTCATGTCGGTTAAGGCTATATCCCAACTACAAAAAGATTAATAGTGAACTAAGATTATGCTTTGAAAAGCATCTCCTAGAGTTCAAACCTAATGGACTAAGATTATGCTTGAAGAGGCATCTCCTAGAGTCCAACTAAATTAATGAACTAAGATTATGCTTGAGGAAGCATCTCCTAGAGTTCAAAACCATAATAAACTAAGATGTCCTTAAGGAAGTACCTCCTAGTGTTCTAAGGTCTTAAATAGGGGGACTAGCCTCCAACCAACAAGTATGAGTATGATGACCTAAAGGAGTACTTAATATGGGTAGGATTGTGGGGTCTTATCCATGCATTGCACAAGTATGACTTATGGTTACCTACGAAGTGTTTCTCTTATATGATGTACGTTTGATGGATTGTTGCTATAGTTGCCTTCCATGATATGTTGACTAAAGGTTATAGTTTCCTTGTCTATATGAAGTAGGTAAAGAATGAGACCAATGAATGGTAAGTATGAATATGGTGACTCCAAGGTCATGCCTAGTGTGAATGGTATTATGGGATGTCATTAATGCATTGAACAAGTATGCTTTGAGGTTACTTAGGAGTGTGGTTCTCATATGGTATGAAGGTCTAAGTTTAGACTATGCCATGAACATGATATATCTCCTATGCTCAAGAATTATATCTTATGTTGACTTATGCTTATATGATGCTTATGTTGAAGATTATGCTTATGACTATGTTATTGTCTCTTATGCTTATGTCTCATGTTGACTAACCATTTTGTGATGATCTTATGATGTTGTGCTAGCTAACATATTTAGTAAATTTTTTACTAATGCATACTATTTCCTACATTCTTGTCAAATGTAGGGTTTGGCGATATTGAGTTCCATTTTGGAGGCTAAGTTTTTAAGAAGCAAAGGAGTTGAAGATTTGGTGAGTCCTCATAGCTTCGAGGATGTGATCACCTTTCCCTTTATGTCATTTTCTTTATTTTTTAGACTTTTGTATGGGCTGCGTCCCAAAGTTTTATTCAACTCAACTTTAGATGGTTTGAGACAAAGTGTAGTAAGACTTCCGCTTGCGTTTTATAAAGACTTTGATTGTATGGATAAAGTTTTAAAATTTCTGTACTTTTCTATTATCTTATGTTATGATATGCTAAGGGCTTGTATGAGACCCCTTCGGGGTCAAGTACTCCATGTTACATCTAGGGTGTACCCCTGGGTCGTGAAAAACATGGTAAACAGAGCACAAGGCTTAGAATAATTCTAGGATTGTCTCAAACCACGTCTAGTAGAGTCTTGTTCATAAATGTGAAGCGCGCCACATTTATGAATAGGAGGCTATTGGATGTTTAGGAAACTTCACTTCTTCATTCTCTAAGTCGTGCCATAGAGTTTAGTTCTAGTAGGGCTCTCTCCTAATCCGTGCCCTATGGTTTTCAAGACATGGCTAATACAAGGGCTAATGCTAGGAGGGATGAGGAAGGCAATGTGGAGCAAGAGGTTCCTCTCCAAGTTCCTCCCCAAGCTCCTCCTCAAGCTCCAATTGATCCTGTAGTTGAGAATGTGACCCATGCGGAGTTTAGGTCTACTATCCAATTGTTGGCTAAAGTTGTTACAACTCAAGCCAATAGAGAGGTGATTGCTCCTATGAACACTAATGTGAATTTCGTGGCTTCTAGATTAAGGGATTTTGCTAGAATTATTCTAAGACTTCCAGTTGCGTTTTATAAAGATTTCGATTGTATGGATAAAGTTTTAAAATTTCCGTACTTTTATATTATCTTATGTTATGATATGCTAAGGGCTTGTATGAGACCCCTTCGGGGTCAAGTACGCCATGTTACATCTAGGATGTACCCCTGGGTTGTGACAAACATGGATATCAGAGCACAAGGCTTAGAATAATTCTAGGATTGTCTCAAACCACGTCTAGTAGAGTCTTGTTCAAAAATGTGAAGCACGCCACATTTATGAATAGGAGGCTATTGGATGTTTAGGAAACTTTACTTCTTCATTCTCTAAGTCGTGCCATAGAGTTTAGTTCTAGTAGGGCTTTCTCCTAATCCGTGCCCTATGGTTTTCAGGATATGGCTAATACAAGGGCTAATGCTAGGAGGGATGAGGAAGGCAATGTGGAGCAAGAGGTTCCTCTCCAAGTTTTTCCCCAAGCTCCTCCTCAAGCTCCAATTGATCCTGTAGTTGAGAATGTGACCCATGCGGAGTTTAGGTCTACTATCCAATTGTTGGCTCAAGTTGTTACAACTCAAGCCAATAGAGAGGTGATTGCTCCTATGAACACTAATGTGAATTCCGTGGCTTCTAGATTGAGGGATTTTGCTAGAATGAACCCTCCCGAGTTTCAAGGTTCCAAAGTGGGAGAGGATCCTCAAGAATTTGTGGAAGAGGTTTATAAAATAATAGATGCCATGGGGGTGACTTCGGTAGAGAAAGCAGAGTTAGCTGCTTACCAATTGAAGAATGTTTCTCAAATAGGGTATACTAAATGGAAGAACAATAGTCAGGTAGGAGCGGGTCCCATAGAGTGGGAAGTGTTCAAATCGGCATTTCTTGATAGGTTCTTTCCCCGAGAGTTGAGGGAAGCTAAGGTGGAAGATTTCATCAACCTTCGTCAAGGAGGTATGAGTGTTCAAGAATATTCTCTAAAGTTTAATCAATTGTCCAAGTATGCTCCGGCTTTAGTGGTGGATTCAAGGGATATGATGAGTAGGTACTTGACGGGTGTGTCTAGATTGGTGAGAAAAGAATGTCGTTCGGCAATGCTTCATGATAATATGGACATCTCACATCTTAGGGTGTATGCCCAACAAATGGAGGATGAGAAACTCCAAGACAAAAATAGGGAGGTGAAAAGAGCTAGAACCGGTGATGGGAATTTCTCCAATGATAGATCCGGTGGATATGGTCAACCTAGGACCCAACAAAAGCTTTCCAACCAAGAAAGGGTGTCTAACCCTAAGCCTCAAAGAGGGAGTAATAGTGAATCTGTGTTGCTTAACCCTACTTGCACTAAGTGTGGAATGAAGCATTATGATAGGTGTCTAGCCGGCACGGATTGTTGTTATGGTTGTGGTAATGAGGGTCACAAGCTGAGGGATTGTCCAATACTTAGGGCTAAAGGGAGAGAGGCCAAGCAAGCTTCTCTTAGTGGTCCGAATTTCAATGCTCCCAAGCAAAAATAGGTTCCATGCTCTTCAAGCTAGAGGTGAACAAGAGTGTCCTCCGAATGTGACTACCGGTATGTGTTTCACGCTTTGTTAGATTCTGGTATTGTTTGGTCTTTTGTGACTTGATATGTGAGACTTGAAGTTCTCTTTAGTAGGAATGATGCTTAGAAAGTCCATTTAGGCTTGCTCCCAAGGGGGAGATAGTGTGCTTAGTTAATAAGGTCATTGTGTGCTTATGTGTTGCCATGATTTCCTTATATGATGCATGTTCATGAAAATTGTTATTTAAAAGAAAATGAGTTTACACTATTTATTTCCTCATGTTGTAGTGCATTGAGTATGAGTTGCCTATTTGACTTCATGAGATGAATATATGAGCATGCTTTAGTTTGGAGTTGAGAGATTCCTCCTTAAATGAATGTTTTTTTAGAGTAAATTGCACATAGGCTCCATAAGTGTATGTTGAGCATGTTATGACTAGGAGATGGTAGTTCCTCCTTGAACATGACTAGTTATGAGAATTACATGCATTTTGGGTCGCTAGATGTAGTTCCTACTCCCTTGTGTTGCATTGAGTATGGTTAGCTTGGAATCGAAGTTTTCTTCTTTTTTTTGTGTGCATTTAGATGAGTGAATGCATGATGGGCTTCTAGTCTAGAATCGTTTCCTTTAAGAAGTGTTTAGAATCTTCATTCGAGGACGAATGATCCCAAGGAGGAGATATTGTAACACCTGAAAAACTAGTAGGCTAAACTAGAGCTTTTTGTAAGGGTTCTAGAGTTTGACATGAGGGTTAGAATTGTAAAATGACTTCCCGTACTTAGAATGAGGGGTATAGGGGTTAAATTTCAAGGTACGACTCCCCAAGGACAAACCAAGGGGTCCTTGAGGAGGACCCTAAAACATCCCCAAAAGCTGTAAAAAAAAAACAGCCCACTCCCTGTGGGTCCACCCACACCCCGTGGGGGAGGTTCGTAGGTCAAGGGGGTGAAAGCCATGTCCCAGTACCCATCCACGACGGACCAGTATGGTCCGTACACCCAACCACGGTCCGTGGGTCGGGGTCTCGAGAGTGGGGCAGTTTTGGCTTTTAAGGTTTTAAGTTAGGGGTTAAGGAAAGGTTCTAGAATTAATTAGTTATTAAGTAGGGTCATTTTATTAGTAATTAGACCACCTATATAAAGCTAATAGACTCTTAATTAGAGGATTCCAAATTATTATTTTAGATTCACCAAAGAACCCAATTCCCTCTAAAATATTATCTCTCTAGAAAGTGAAGAAGAAGAAGAAGAAGAGAAGGAAGCTAGGTCAAATTCCTCCATTGTTACAAAATTTTGTAAGGGCTTTGAATCAAGGTATATTAGCTTATTCATCTATGGATTCTTCCATCCATAGAGCCCCCTAGAATTCCCCCAATTGTGAAGAAAATCCCCAATTCTAGCTAGGGTTTCTTCCTATATTGTGGGTAGTGTTGAGTATGATTCCAATTGAGTGGATAATACTTGTTTATGATTATTTTTGTATTGAATCATGATATATTTATGATATTACATGTTTTCCATGGCTAACTCTAGTTTAATTGATCAATTTGAAGAATGTGGGTTTGTGCCTTGTGAAGTGAAATTGAAGACTTAGAGTTGATCTTCTAGAATTGATGTTATATATAGTAATTGATCAAGAATAGAAGTATGTAAACATGAATTGAGTTAGGTCAAAAGATTATATGATGGATCTTGGCTAGTAATGAATGAGATTGAACCTTTATGATGAATTTTGACTAGATCGTATGAAGTGAGAGAATCATACGATCGTATGAAGTGATAGAATCATAGATCGTATGAAGTGATAGAATCACTTGAACCTACCTAATTTACCTTATGAATGATAGATCGTATGAAGTGATAGAATCACTTGAGTCATGTTGATATTCATGTCTAATGTAGTAATTCTAGACATGTTAATTTTATATGAGCTTGACCCTAAGAGGCAAAATATGATATGATGCATGTTTGTATAAATCAATGTACATGCCTTATGAACACTTTGAGAGTGAAGTGTTAATGATTAGGTTGTTGTTGTGGGCTGATTTAAACGAAATTCTCATGAACTCATAATGAACTTAAATGTGAAATATGTTCTCACATAGTAATAGTTCTAGGGTTGAAAGGCTTTCTCACCTAATTGAACCAATGGCTAAAGAGCCTTTATATCTAGATCATGGATGGTGATAGTTGCTCACGCATGGTCTAAAGAGTTATTTAGTTAATTAACTTGGATTGATTGTTACAGAAATCCTTCCATGAAACTTGAGTCATAGTAGAGACTTAATAATTATCTTGTGGGATTTAGGCCTAGCAACGAGTGGATATTGAAATGAGATGGAAGTTCCCACCTAGTTGAGTTTGGGCTTCTAAAATGGGAACTCTCACTTAGAAGAGTCCGGATTTCCCAAAGTTTGTCACATTAGATGGAATCCTTCACCTAGTGGAGTTTTGGGTTTCTAGTAACAATATATGTATCCCATAACTACGTGCCCCGTATGAAAGTTAGCTAGTGGATCCGACTAAGCTAATAAATCGATCTTACCTTAGGCAAGTAGACCAACCCTTGACGGTGTAGGTAACATCGGGAGGGATCATGTGATAGCTCACATGTTCTCATGTCGGTTAAGGCTATATCCCAACTACAACAAGATTAATAGTGAACTACGATTATTCTTTGAGAAGCATCTCCTAGAGTTCAACCCTAATGGACTAAGATTATGCTTGAAGAGGCATCTCCTAGAGTCCAACTCAATTAATGAACTAAGATTATGCTTGAGGAAGAGTCTCCTAGAGTTCAAAATCATAATAAACTAAGATGTGCTTAAAGAAGTACCTCCTAGTGTTATAAGGTATTATATAGGGGGACTAGTCTCCAACCAAGAAGTATGAGTATGATGACCTAAAGGAGTACTTAGTATGGGTAGGATTATGGGGTCTTATCCATGCATTGCACAAGTTTGACTTATGGTAACCTACGAAGTGTTTCTCTTATATTATGTATGTTTGATGGATTGTTGCCATAGTTGCCTTCCATGATATCTTGACTAAAGGTTATAGTTTCCTTGTCTATATGAAGTAGGTCAAGAATGAGATCAATGAATGGTATGTATGAATATGGTGACTCCAAGGTCATGCCTAGTGTGAATGGTATTATGGGATGTCATTCATGCATTGCACACGTATGCTTTGAGGTTACTAAGGAGTGTAGTGCGCATATGATATGAAGGTCTAAGTGTAGACTATGCCATGAACATGATGTATCTCCTATGCTCAAGAATTATGTCTTATGTTGACTTATGCTTATATGATGCTTATGTTGGAGATTATGCTTATGACTATGTTATTGTCTCTTATGCTTATGTCTCAAGTTGACTGACCATTTTGAGATGCTCTTATGATGTTGTGCTTGCTAACATATTTAGTACATTTTGTACTAATGCATACTCTTGCCTACATTCTTATCAATGTAGGGTTTGGCGATATTGAGTTCCATTTTGGAGGCTAGGTTTCTAAGAAGGAAAGGAGTTGAAGATCTGGTGAGTCCTCATAGCTTCGAGGATGTGATCACCTTTCCCTTTATGTCATTTTTTTTATGTTTTAGACTTTTGTATAGGTTGCGTCCCAAAGTTTTATTCAATTCAAGTTTAGATGATTTGAGATAAAGTGTAGTAAGACTTCCGTTTGCGTTTTATAAAGACTTTGATTGTATGGATAAAGTTTTAGAATTTCCATACTTTTCTATTATCTTATGTTATGATATGCTAAGGGCTTGTATGAGACCCCTTCGGGGTCAAATACACCATGTTACATCTAAGGTGTACCCCTGGGTCGTGCACAAACACAACACTATGGAAGTTTACATACCTATTAGGGATCAACCCATGGCGAAATCCGCAACGAAACCTCAAGGACTTGACGAAATTTAGGCCTTTCTCCTCTTTTCTACTCTTTTCTCCTCTTTTCTCTTCTTGAACTCTTTTCTAAAATCCTAGCATGAATTAGGATTTGCGTAAACTAAACCAAATCAGTTTAGACCCCTATTTAATTACTAAAAACTAAATAAATATGATAGGATAAGGAAAGGACCAAAATACCCCTCTCAAATCTGGGTAACTTTCCTTATTTAAACAGCCCGACTTCAAACAATCATATCTCCCTCATACAAGCTCGAAATTTAGTAAACTCGGTGACGTTGGAAAGAGGATTCCAAGACATTTCATTTGATATCTTATGAACCACCTAACTCATCATGTACTGAAGGTTATGGTCATTTAAAGTTGACCCAAAACTTGGAAGAACTTAGGAATGACTTGAGTGAATTCTCTCTAGTTCTTTTTGGAACACAAGGTGCTACATCTAGTTACCTTAACACTTAGGAAAAATTTAAATTCCTTAGTAAAAACTTACTCACTACGAAGGATGGTTCAAGTCTTAGCTCAAAAAATTGATGGGGTGTTACAGAAATGCATTTTCAAGTATAGTGATGCATGTCTTACCTAACGATACACACCCGCTGTCTCTCAGTCCGGGATCCATGGGGGACATATCTGTCAATACATCCATCGCGGCATGCAACACGACCCTCGATAATAAAATTTGTCGCGGCGTGTGAAACGTTTCTCAATAATAGTATCCGTCGCGGCGTGTGACACGTCCCTCGATAATAGTATCTGTCGCGGTGTGCGACACGTCCCTCGAAATGGTACATCCTCTTTAATTTCTTATTCTTCCTCAATTCACATAACACTTATCACAACCATGCCTCAGAACCAATACAAATGACATGTTCACATAAATAATGAAGAGATGAATATTTTCATAATAATGCACAATTCACAACAACACAATCGTGATACAATATCGATAATTAATCAATAAGCCTTTCAAACCATTCTCAACACAGCACACACCAATAATTAATCATATTGCCATTTATTACCCCTTTTTCATCATTAGAATTATTCAATATGGACAAGTCAACCCTTCACCAAGTCTATACCACAAGAAAATACACGATTTTATACACTTAACAGGGGTTTAGAAATCCACTCTCCTCAATTTATCGAACAATCACTTCTGGACTTGAGCCTTCCTCTTTCGTTGGGTTTCCAAATCAATTCAATCTATTCAAATAAATAATCACAATAAGATTTCGAAACTAACAACACTCATATTACTATAGGTCTAGCTTAGACCTGAAAATTCACCCAACTCTATACTCAAGTTCTTAATCTTGATGTCAATTAACATGTCAACTCTCATATTTTTTCCAATTTCAAGCCTAGGGTCAAGTTCCAATTTCTCCAATATCGTAAATCTAATAATATTCATATAATACAATGAACTCATATCTAATTACATATACCAATATCTCAAAATTTGAACCAAAATTATAATATTATACTGAAGATTCCAACACATAACCAAACTCTTGAAGTTTTCATCCATGAAAAAGAACGAAAATGTAAATAAAGGAGCTAGTCTTTTATCTCAAAATTGTTTGATCATACTTTTTCCTAATCATTACCTATGGTTGGTTGTAATTTCCATATTAACATTCAATTATTGCCTTTAAATTCAAATTAGAATCACCGGCGATTTCACATAACGTTGCAACAACAATTTTGTTTTATTTTTAAACCCAAAATCTTCACAATATAATATTACTCCTATATGGAGTAATTAATGCATGCTTAAAGAAGACTTAAGCTTAGTAGCAATTTGCTTACCTGACGTCCTTCGTTTCTCTTGCTCGACGCCGCAAGGTTAGTTTCTTCCTCTTCTTTAATTTCTTTTCCAAATTAATTATGTACTAAAAGTGATAAATTCCTAAATTATTTTAATAAATATGGGTCAAATAATATAGGATATTAAATAAATTATAGACTTAGCCCGTTAGCCACCAACTAAAATTAATTATTTAAAATCACCCGTCAACTAAACAATCGTAATTAACAATTAGCTCAAAAATTTCCAAACCAACTTCACAAATCAATCAAAAGTGACTCGAGGCAACTACCGAGATGAGTAAAATGGTAATTTTGTGAAAATGACCTTCCGAGTCATTACATTATCCACCACTAATATTCATGTTCATCCTCGAACATAAAGAAGGAGAAGGAAGAATAACCGACGTTACCAAAAGCCTGAGGTATGATCTTCCAGAGTTGGTTTTCATCTCTCCAAGTGAGCTCCTCCTTAAGACCATTCTATCAAGATCAACTACTAAGAATTGAACTTTCAGATCAAATTTGACAGATCTACAAATTAGGAGTGATTATCAAGCCATAGACTAACGCATTCACCCGATCTGAACCAAAACCCTCTAGATCATAACACAATCATCAGGACGAATCTTTTCTCACATAACCATGATAAAATTCTGAATCAATACTGGCTACAACAAGAAGAGAACCTAAACCAACCACCACACACGCATAATGCACAAATCATAATAAATCTTATCAATATTTTCTTTTCACATCGTAATCTTTCCATGAGCTTAAGTTATAAAAATATTATCTTTAGACATCGGATATTCATCAAGGGAGAATCAAACTTATCTAACTCAAAGAAGAAAATGATTAAGTAAACAAGAAAAAGAGACTAACACCATCTCATATTTTTTTAAATTTTAAGCCTAGGTAAAGTTCCAATTTCTCCAATATCGTAAATATAATATTCTTCATATAATACAATACACTAATATTTAATTACATATACCAATATCTCAAAATTTGAATCAAAATTATAATATTATACAGTTGATTCCAACACAGAACCAAACTCTTGAAGTTTTCATCCATGAAAAAGAACGAAAACATATATAAAGGAGCTAGTCTTTTATCTCAAAATTGGTTGATCATACTCTTGCCTAATCATTACCTATGGTTGGTTGTAATTTCCATATTAGCATTCAATTATTGCCTTTAGATTCAAATTAGAATCACTGACAATTTCACAAAACGTTGCAACAACAATTTTCTTTTATTTATAAACCCAAAATCCATCATAACTGAAATGACCAAGTCTGTCTAAGAATCCTACCCCATCAAGAGGACATAAGAGAAACTTGATTATAGAGTTGGGTGAATTTTTAGGTCTAAGCTAGACCTATAGTAATATGAGTATTGTTAGTTTCGAAATCTTATTGTGATTATTTATTTGAATAGATTGCATTGATTTGGAAACCCAACGAAAGGGAAAGGCTCAAGTCCCGAAGTGATTGTTCGATAAATTGAGGCAAGTGAATTTCTAAACCCTTGTTAAGTGTATAGAATTGTGTATTTCCTTGTGGTATGTGTTGAGGAGTAATGAGACTTGGTGATGGGTTGACTTGTCCATATTGAATAATTCTAATGATGAAAAGGGGTAATAAAAGGCAATCTGATTAATTATTGGTGTGTGATGTGTTGAGAATGGTTTGAAAGGCTTACTGATTAATTGTTGATGTTGTATCACGATTGTGTTATTGTGAATTGTGTATTATTATGAAAATGGTCATCTCCTCATTATTTATGTGAACATGTCATTTGTATTGGTTCTGAGACGTGGTTGTGATAAGTGTTATGTGAATTAAGGAAGAATAAGAAATTAAAGAGGATGTACCATTTTGAGGGACGTGTCACGCACCGCAACGGATACTATTATCGAGGGACGTGTTGCACACCGTGAAGGATACTATTATCGAGGGATGTGTCACACACCACGATGGATTTTATTATCGAGGATCGTGTCGCATGTCGCGAAGGATGCATGGACAGATATGTCCCCTATGGGTCCCGAACTAAGAGACAGTGGGTGTGTATCGTTAGTTCAGACATGCATCACTATACTTGACATTGCATTTCATTGTCTTGCACATCTTTATCATTGGTGAACTTGATCTTGCGTGTTGTTGATCTTGTGAGTGCCTTTCTGTGGAACTTGTGATTGATGAATATTGAGTTTTTTTTTTAGAATATGTAATTCTTAGAGTGTTGTTGAGATGTGAGCTATGTAAATTGTGAACTGTTAAGTTGGGCTGGTTTTATGTAGGTTGTAATTGTAGAGGTTTGGTTGGAATGTAAGGAGTACCCGTATTCTATTCCCTTAGCTTGTGTTTAGAAGTTTACTTGTTGAGTACCGTGTGGTTTGGTACTCACCCCTTGCTCCTACATTTTTGTAGGTTATGAGCTCGAATCTTCGTGATACCTCCTATTCTCTTCTTTTCCGAGGCTTCCTGTGGAGATTTGTGAGGTTGTTGTTTGTCATCTCAGCAGACCTTTTTGCTTCTATTTATGATCTTGTTCTATTCTAGAAACAATGTCATTTGAGACTTGTATATTTCTTTCGAATCAATTGTAATACTTTAGAGGCTTGAACACGTGACTACCAGGTTTTGGGGTTTTATTTTGAGATGATTATGAATTCCGCATTATTAGATGGTGTTAGCCTCTTTTTCTTGTTTACTTATGCATTCACCGTATTAGTTGGATTTTAGGCTGACTTGTCTTGGTGGGATAAGACGAGTGTCATCACGTCAATTTTTTGGGTCGTGACAAAAAGATCATACTTTTTAGATGAATCCTTATTGCTTCCGAGCAGAGCTTGAGTGGATCCACTTAGTTGAGAGGTTTTATACCCGGGCATGGTACAGGGCAGTTCTGGCAGCGTCGGCTAGACGTTGTATCATCACGTAGCCCATGGTAATGGTTGTCTGTTAGAGAATCTCTCAAATAGAGATAAAAGTGTATTTTTATTATATCACTTACATGTTGAGTTCAGAAGTTTCAATGATTTTACTTCTTTAATTCTTTACATTCAGTTAAGTGTATATATATATATACATATATCTATTGCCAACCTTTTTTAGTTCTTTATTATTTAGCTATATTATATACTCATACATTCATTATATTGATGTCATTCGACCTGCATCTTTTAATGATACGGATACAGGTTCTTAGGATTCTAAACAAGAATTCATTGAGATCACTTCATCCGCTCGTCAGCTTTTGAGTGAGACCTCCTTACTTCTGGAGGACTCCAATTTTATGAGTTGTTAGTAGTAGTTCTCTTGAGGAATCGTGGGTCTTGTCCTAACACTCATCTTTGTAGAGTAGAGGCTTCATAGATAAATAGTTTTGGAAAGTCTTTTAGTTTCAGATGTTTTCGTTAAAATTTAGGTTTTATACTCAGTATATTCAGAGGGTTTTGAGATTTAATAAACTGTTAATTAAGCGGTTCATTCAGTTTGATGTTTGTGTATGCTTCAGTTAGTCTTTCGTTTATAGTCAGCCAGGATGAGGGTTCACTTGGGGACTAGTAATGATTCTCGATTGCTGGCCACATCCATGGTGTAGGCTCAGGTCGTGACAAATTTGGTATTAGAGCACAAAGTTCAATCATATGATTTTTTGAGCTTGAGGTAGAAATGATTTGCTTAGAAATATGAAACATGTGAGCTCGAAACATGGTAAAAGAAACTTATGTTATCGTCAAACAAGATGAATGTGGTACTATTTAAAGGTAGTGTTCATTTATCTTTCTAGCTCAATCAGAATTGGTTCAAAAGGAAAGTGAAAGTCATCGTTTATACCAAAACAATATATAATCATATAGCAACAACATTGCTGAATATAAGACAATTGATTTATAATGAAATTAAATTCTTTTTATAGTGTCCTGGGACTATATATCAAATTAACCAATCCAACTAAAAATTTGTAAGAATTACTAAAAGAGTATTTTTTTTAACTGACCAACGATCGATCTATGACTAAATACATTACTTATAAAATTAGCCACCACAATAAAAGTTGTGCAAATTCTTTCTAGCATTGTACTTAGTTTCATAACCTCCTTCACCAAGTTGTCGAGAAGAGCGAAATTTGTTAGTGGCCTATTCAAGTTCTAAGTAGAAGAATATAGAATCCCCTAGGTTTTCGCTACATGCCTCAAGCTTTTGATGAATTATCTGAATACTGGACCAACGATAGAATGAAGACACCAGTTCATATGCTTTTAAAAGATGAGAAAGTTGATGTCTATCTCAAAGTTATTTATATATACCGAGAAGTTAAGAAATAATACCACGGTTATCAAAGTTATTATGTCTAAATGATCTGTGAGCATCAAAAAGCAATCAGAAACTTCTTAACTATTTAGGATAGAATCAAACTTCATCTTAACATTCTTACTTTGCACAACTAATAGAAAAATGTAATGGAGAGAAATCTTGATATCATAGACATTAATACAGAGAAATACTGAGACACAGAGAAGTGGAGCTAGAGTACAAACAGGGGCCGAGCCAACGTGTGTTGAAGAAAAAGTCATTTTTTCTCACTAAGAATCCATTGAAGGCGTTGTAAAGATTGCATAAGGTGTTGAGATGCAATATCATTGTGATGAATGCAGTCTTGTGGATGATCGAGTTGAATGCAGACTTGTGGAGATTAAATAATGTGGATGTTGGCATCAGATTTGTCACATTTGGTCTTAATGATCATGGTAAATAGAACATCTTTTCTCTAAATTTTAGTTTGGGGCAGATAGTTAGATGCGAGATAGGAATCTCTCATCTGCCACTCATTCTTTCTCAATCTGGATCATGACTTGTCTGTACCATCACGATCACGGTCTTGGAAGTAATATCAGAAAATTTTGATGTTGCCAATGTGTCTCTTGTTGGCATCAAAAATTGACTTGATTTTGGGGGCAGGTTTCAAAATCCCGGGGCAATCTTTACTAGCAAATATTTTGCAGTTTGTTATGTTCTGAAAAGTGATTAAAATTCGTGTGTTCTTATAATGATATTATTGTAAATATAATTTAACGAGTTATGTACTTGTAATTGTCTTATAAATAGTATGTTCAGACCCTTGCTATTCACTCAGGCCTTGGTTTATTTTCTCTCATCTCTCTATGACTTAAACTTCAACTTGGAATCAAGAGAACCATGGTTCCCCAAACTACTTCCGCTCAAACTTCTTCCTCAATTCAAGTCGTCTCCTCTCAATCTTCTTTGGGTCTTCCAAATCCTCCGACAACTATTTCAAACATTAAAGGTTTTGTACCCATTGAATTGATATATCTTAATTATCTTACTTGGAAAAAGGTTTATCTTACTGTTCTAAAAAGCCACAATCTTCTTCCCTTGGTTGATGGATCTATTACATGCCCATCCTCTACTCATGATGAGTAACATTTGTGGATTCAGTGTGACACAATTACTCTAAGTTGGATTAATGCAACTCTCTCCCCTCCGGTTCTTGATTCACTTTTCAACTACGCTTGCGACACTTCCAAGAAGGCATGGGATATTGTTGCTTCCCTTTACCTAGATCAGGTTTCATCCTCATCAATTCATCTGAAATCAAAATTTTAGAATTTTAAAAAAGGTTTCGTGTCCATGGAGGATTATCTCCAACAGTTGCATTCACTTGTCTGTTCACTTAGAGCAGTTGCAAAACCTATTATTGATGATGATTTGGTGACCCAAGCATTGCAGGAACTTCAACCTTCTTATCTTACTTTTGTCTCTGGTTTATATGCGACAGGAACATTTCCTTTCTTTCTCGCTTTGCATCCATTGTAACTTACTGAAGAAGTACATATTAATGCGATAGACAATGAAAATTCCACATCTCACACTACGTTAGTGGCTTCCGCTCAAGAACCACCACTTTCTCAAAATCCTTATTTAACCTCATCTCATGCTAATCAATACCCAAGAGGATCTCATAGTGGTCGTGGTTGTGCTAGATCAGGCTGAGGTAGAGGTCGAAATTAATACTCTTCTCGCTCTAATTTTTCTCCTCACTGTGCTAGTTTTCAACCACATTTTGGTCCTTCTTCTTCGGATGATGGCATTCTTGGGCGACCTCCTTTCACCTCAACTAAACAATGTCAAATCTGCTTCCACTTTAATCATACTGCTTTGGAGTGTAGGAATCGTTTCAATCATTCCTATGTTCCCAATTTACTACCTAACTCATTTGCGGCTATAAATTTGGAGGAGGTACAACCATCAGTATGGTATCCTGATTCTGGTGCTTCTGCGCATATGACGAACAATCCATCATTTTTATCCTCTTCATCTCCTTACAGTGGTTCATCACAGGTGATGGTTGGCAATGGTAATCTTTTTGTTTTATCTACTGACACTTCTTTTTTTTTGACATCTTCCTCTTCGATTAAATAATGTTTTATATGTTCCTTCTCTTCAGAATAATCTAATGCACGTTCACCACTTGTGTGTCGATAGTAATTATTTCATTCAATTCAGTGAATCTGTTTTTTTGTTAAGGACAAGAAGACCAAGAAAGTCTTGCTCCATTATAAAAATAATGGCTCTCTTTATCATGTTCGCTCGACCTCCCGTCGCTCCTGTCATGTTGCTCTATTAAGTGGCATCTCACCTTCCTATCTTAGGCACCAATTTTTAGGCCATCCATCGGAACGTTCTCTTGCAACTTTAGTTCCTAGGGATTTCATTCATTGTAATTCCTCTTCTGGAAATTCTAGTTGTAATGTTTGTCATCTAGGAAAACAATCTAAGTTAAAATTTCCTATTTCTCATAATATTGCACCTGCTCCTTTTCTTTTAATTCATTAAGATGTGTGGCAAGCTCTTTTTAGTTCAAATTTTGGTTTTCATTATTATATCCTATTTCTGGATGACAACACCAAGTATTCTTGGATTTATTTAATGTGAAACAAGTCAGAGACATTTGATAAATTTAAAGAACTCTATAAACATAGTCACAAACATTTTTCTTTCCTCTATTTCTGATTTTCAATCCGATTGTGGCACAGAGTATAACAATTCTCATTCTCATTCTTTTTATAGCGAACATGGAATTATTCATCGTTTCTCATGTCCATATACCTCTTCTCAAAATGGTCGTGCAGAAAGAAAGCATCAACATGTTAATAATATGATATGATGTCTTCTCTTCCAAGCCTCAATGCCTTATTCATTTTGGGCAGACGCTTCTCTATCTGGATTTCATTTAATTAATATTACTCTTCTTCCTATTCTTAATTTTACGTCACCTTATGAAAAATTGTATGTTAAACCACCTGATTACAGTTTTAGGGTCTTTGGGTGTTTATGTTTTCCTTATGTTGCACATTCTTTTTTACTCACAAGTTTCTTTCACGATCTAAACCTTGTTTATTTCTCGGTGTATCTCCGCAACACAAAGGGATTCAAATGTTTAGATCCATCTACTAATCGGATAATTCTTCCACTGTAAATTTTAATGAAACCCTTTTCCTGTATAATTCTATGTTTCCAACGAATCCTAGTACTCTTACATTTCCTTCATCACAAACCACTCCTCCTATATTTTCTCCAATTCAGTTCCCTGATATGTGTGCTTCACCAACTACTAACTTTGACTTAATCTCCACGTCTGATACAACTTCTTACCCTACTACATCTATATCTCTTAAAAACATGTCTATAACTTCTCCTAAGACTCTAACTTCCTCATGTTCAAATAATCAGTTTTCTCAACCAACTACCCACGTACATGTTGTGCGCAGTTCTCCTATTTTATCTCTACCGCCTTCTCTTGTGCATAATTCACGTATTCTAACTACTCTTCTATCTCTTCCTTTATCCCCAAAAGATCAGCAACCTCTTTCTCGTGAAACTACCTCCACTATAAATACTGTTATGTGTCATGCTCGCCAAGATGTATCAGCATCTATTTCCTCTCAGGTTGCACAATCCTTATCTCCTTCTAATTTAATTTCATCTCAAGCTTTAGATCCTAATCACTCAAATAGTCGTGCCCATGTCATGGCTACTCGTTCAATGACCGGGTCACTAAAGCCACGTGTTTTCCCCTCACTTAATGTCTCTGTTTCCGGCATTGAGCCAACATGCTTCAAACAAGCATCCAAAGACTCTAGGTGGCTTAATGCAATGAGTGAAGAGTTTAATGCTCTCGTCCAAAATCATACATGGACATTAGTTCCTCCACCTCCCAATGTGAATATAGTAGGCAATAAATGGGTATATCGGATGAAGTATGGTCCTACTGGCTCTATAAACCGCGTTCAAGCTCATTTGGTTGCACAAGGCTTTACTCAAAAACCATGTTTAGATTATACGGACACTTTTACTCCTGTGATCAAGTTAAGCATTGTTTGTGTAGTGTCATCTTTGGCTTTTCTTAATAATTGGTGTATGCATCAATTAGATGTATCTAATGCCTTTCTACATGGAGAGCTAAATTAAGTTGTTTATATATGGAAATTCAAAGGTTTTGAACATTATACATGTGTGTAAGCTAGGTCGTGCCATTTATGGGTTGAAACAGTCGTCTAGAGCGTGGTTTACTCGACTTGCAACTTATCTTTTGGACCTTGGTTTTAAGCAATCTACCTCTGATCACAAAATTTTCATTTTTCGCAGGACAGTTCTATTTTGATACTTCTTATTTATGTTGATGACAGTGTTGTTTCTTGGATCCTAAAGCGGCTTCTTTCTGATTTTATATATTCCATGAAAGATGAATTTGCAATGAAAGATCTTGGTTCCCTTCATTACATTTTAGGTGTGGAGATAGTTCACAATACTTCTAAGGCTCTTTTCCTGCAACGAAAATATATATCGAACCTTTGGTATCGATTTGATTTGGCCGAAGTTAAGCCTGTCCAAACTCCTCGTTATAGTAAGCTTGATTGTCATTTTGTGGATACCCAACTTCTTGATGATCCTTCTTTGTATTGTAAGATGGTCGGTAGTCTTCAATATTTATCCTTCACACGATCGGATATACAATATGCTGTGAATATGGCTTCACAATTTCTGCATCAACCTCGTCTTATTCATCTTCAACTTGTAAAGCGGATCTTCCGCTATCTTAAAGGCACTCCTACTCATGGGTTGCAGCTGAACAAAAATTCTTCCAACTCCTTAACTTTATTCTCAGACTCGGACTAAGCGGGTGGAACAATCACACTTTTCACAATACAAACAAACACTATATATATATATATATATATACTAGTTTCACGGCACGTGTGTTGCACGTGTGTATCGTATATATAGTATACGATGTTGTAAAATAGAATTAATATTACTAAATTAAAGATTTTTAGTAAATAATTATAATTTAAAGAACATAGAACAAGTGTTTTTAAATGATTAATACAGATTGTTATAGAGTTACTTGTATTTTGAAATAAAAATGACCAGATATTATTGAAACATTTCAAAATACATTCAAAGTTTAAATATGGGGAGAAAGTGTCATTTCTTTATTAGTATTATTATTTACTTCACTCAATTTTGTAAGCAAATCTAACCAACAATTTTTTTTAAAAAAAATCAATACAAAAAATGTCACAAATAGTCTTTCCTCTTGAGGTTATGAGCATAAATGATGGACATCATTTCAGTATAATTTTTCTCTTAAATATTCATACTTCAAATTTAGTATGTGCATGACACTAATAAGGATTACCATAAATATTTCAATATTTTATCTTTATACGTAATCTATCTTTTACCAATTAATATTTGAGTAAGACTATCATAGAGAGGTAATTCTACAAAAAAGGGTACTTTATTATTATAACGAATGATGGTTAAATTGAGGTTTGAGTGTATGTCAAATATTTAGCTTGACCAATTCTTTGTTTTAGATATACATATATATTTCAGTAGCATAATTTAATTTTAATATATGAACAACATCACCTTTGGTGAAAAATATTTCATTTCTTTAAGTTTCTACCTTATCTTTGTAGATTTGTAGTCTTTTCCTTTTTCTTGCCGCATACATATCATATAGTTGTTGTCTAATGAAAGTATCTAGTATCTTATAGAAGTTGTATCGTGATATAAAATATTAAACTTTTTCAATAATAAAAATTAAAAGATGAATAAAATTTAAAGTATTGTTTGTAGAATCTTTAATTTGATTTAAGATTATTTTATGATCAATCACTATTTTCTTATCTATTTTTATATAGCTAACAAGGAGTGTATCTTGTGACATAAAATTTTCTCAAATTAAAATGAAAACAAAATAATAGGAAAAAAATATATGGAACGATATATAGCCAATGAAGAAGGAAGACGAAAATATATGTTCATGCTATATTCACTATAGAGTTCTATTTGATTAAAATCTCTTGTCACCAACACTTTACTTTCTTCGTTCATTTTTACCTACATATCTATTAAAAATAATTATTATCATGTCTATATTATCATATTATAAGTAAAAGTGAAAATCTATTTTTGATATAGTGGATTTAACATCAAAACTAATGATTCAATGGACTACGTTGATGTCTGTTGTTTTAGCAAAATCGGAAAGAAACTGCTTCATTTGAGGGTAAAAAAAAAATCAAAGAAGAAATATCTTACCCAAATCATGTGACTTTATTCATATGTGTTTATTATTATTGTCTTTCCCACAACATTTCATCACAGTTAACTCATGGAACTCGTAAAAAAAAATACGAGTGTGAATTTATGAATGATTTGCTACAAATTTGTTTACCAACTCTTTCTTATGTGGTACCTCGAATTTCGTTGAATTTTGAACTTAATCAACTGTTGCAAATAACCCTGAGATTTTTTAAGAAGAAGAAGAGTATAAAACTTTAAAAAATCGTAGTTTAAAAGTTAGAGGAAACCCTCTATTTATAGCTAACAAATAGTAGTATTAATAGGTGCTAATTGTTCCTTATCAGAAAAGTTACAACCATTCGAAAAAGTCACTGTTCATCGAAAAAATTACAACTCATCGGAAAAGGCACAACCCTTCGAAAAAGTCACAACCCTTTGAAATAATCACAACCCTTCCAGAAAAGTCACAACTCATCGAAAATGTCAAAGCCCGTCAAAAAAATCGCAACCCTTTGAAAAAGTCACATCTCTTTGAGAAAATCACAACCCTTTAATATGAAAGGGTATCTATATTTAATATAACACAAATAATTAAATTAATAAAAAAAATTGTGTATTTTTAATTGAGGGTATTATAGTAATTCAACATTCAGTTTAATAGTTCATTCTTTTAAGGTAGTATAGAAGAATAGATATAGATATAGATAGATAGATAGATACCAAATACAATATTCTTCTTCTATCTTCATTTATTCATTGGACCCTAATTTCGATATCAACTGTTTCAACTACATGTATCTTCTTCCCAATTAAGCATCCTCCAATTCAATGATAATTCTATTTGATCGTCGATATCGTTTTAAAATCATTATTTCAATCTTTTTGTTTATTATCTTTATATTTATCTCTTTATCTTTAATTTTGATTGTATCAACTTTTTCAATTGCATGTATTTTATATACAATTAAATATTTTTCAACTCTATATCCTAAATATATTGTAACAATTTTGAAAAATAATGTAGAATCTTCATTCTTACTCATATCAATTTCCTATAAATTTTGATTTTGTTTTTGTGGTACCAAAATTAGTATGTTAATTAAAAATAATAAATAAGATAATTAAATTAATAAGAAGGATATTTTAGTAATTTAATTTTTATGTTTAGGAGTTCATGTTTGTAACTGAAGTTACGATCACAGGGATCCTTCTCTTTTGTAAGTTACTATAAGTGCTTAAATAGTACGAATGCAATAACATTAGTTTCTTTTACATTGATGTTTGGGTATTGTATCAACTTGCAAAGATGATTAATTTAATTAAGCCAACTACACAGTATATATTGTGATATATAGCTGTAGAATTTATCATTATTATATCCAAACAGCACCTTACCTTTGCTAGGCTTGCTATCAAGACAGAAAAGTTTTACAATAAAGGCAAAATTCGTGCTAGACAGACACTTAGTGTCAATACAAAAACACTAGGACCAACAAAAGAAGGCCTACCCGAAGTGGCCCAGTGGTTTGGACTTGGAACTTCCATGTTGGAGGTCTTAAGTTCAAAATCCCTTGCCAGCGTGATTTGCGAGCTATTGCATAGCAGCGGAAAAAAAAGAAGCCCTTATGCAACGGAGTGCGGGTTACCTCTCGTGTGTGGTTTGCGAGCTATTGCATAGCAGCGAAAAAAATGAAGCCCTTATGCAATGGAGGATAGCGGCTGCAGGTTTCCTTGTCATAAAAAAAAAGCCATTAAATATCAGGAAGCACCTTGGAAATCAACAACATTTTGTCAATGCGACCATCCCTTCATGGAAGTCAGTTAGTAAGCTTCCTTCTCCAGAATAGACCTAATTCAGTGTCCATCTCATGGTAAGATTTCTTCAGTAGGTAATCATCAATACCACCCGCGATGTCAATACATCGCAGGGCATGAGTTGTAACCTTCACACGATCTAGGATATAGCTGAAAAGCCACACATTAGACTTCCAAGTCCTCGACCTGTTCATATTAAACATCTCAAGTTGAAAACTTTCAGGATTAACTAACACACACTCAAAGAAGACCAATAAATCACTTAGAAAGAAGAAAGGTTGACAACTTTTTGAAATAAACTTGTGAACAAGACTGAAAATCTTAGTTGGTCGAATCAATTCTATTTTTACAGCTGGACTAATTTTGTTGAATCAATTCCAAGTGGAAGAGATGCCAGAAGTGATTTTTTATGATCAGGTTCGTAGATATGAGGAAAACACGGGCTTGTGTATCTTTTTCCCCGTGTTGCATCTCCTATATCAGCTGGAAAGATGACAGTGTTCTAGATTTTGCATTGATTGGAACATCTATCTAACCAAAGCATTGATGGACACTTCGTTTAAGTAAAGGATCACTCGCAGCCCTCAGAATATTGTTAAATATATCCGTTGTAGTCAGTTGTTTGACTATTGACGTTGTTTAGTTCTTCCTTGCTTCATTGACATGCTGAAAACATTAGAGAGACAAACCCCCGGATAAAGGACAAACCGAAATGGGGACTTTAACGAAGGTCTTTACACCGTTAAAGATAATGTATGCTGATTGTGCTTGATTGACTTATGGCCCTAAACTAGTTTGGAAAACAGAAGTTTCACCGAAAGTACTAGTTGGCTCTAAAGGGTGTTTGCCTCACCCAAGACAACCCAACTAGAAGGAACTTTCAACCAGCAAACAGATGTTTCATGTGCTAGCCAGAAACCTAAGCTCTCTTCTGATTAAATTAAGCTCTTTGGGAAAGAAGGGTGTGGGACCACCATAAAGAGTAAGGCGTGGTGGCCCCTTTGGTTTGTTCCCTTTTTCAATTGCCATTTTGACATTTTGCAATAAAATGTTGCCCTTAGGCTCTGTAATCGGGTTAACTAGATCAAATATTAAAAGGTTATTGGAAAGGAAAACATGTAAGCCTAACTTAAATTGGAGTAATAAGTTTCCTTATTTATAATATACTACTAAATATATAAATATTAATTAAAAATTGATACCTAAATAATATTTACTTTCAGTTTCACGTACATTGGCCAAAATGTATAAATATTCAAGAGTAAGACTGGCAATCTTTACCTTACAAACATTTTAGGAACAGATGGCCTCTAAGTAACTTTAGTTTTCTGCAATAAAAGTAAATTGGAGAGCATTTGGGAAGATCAAATTTCGTAAAGTTAGAAGTATTAAAGTATCAACTCTGTCTATATGAGTTCGTCCGTTTACATTGCTGATTTCAAGTCAGGATACATGAGGAAGGTTACCGAGAATCAATCAGAAACATCTCTTTCCCTTAAAGGTAGGAATAAGATTGCGTGCATTTTACTCTCCCCAAGCCCCGCTTGTGGGATTACACTAGGTTTCTTGTTGTTGTTGAAGTATGAACTCAAGGAAGAATGTAATGCAATTCCTTAAACAAATAATTGCAACAATCATTTCAGTTTACTTCAATCATGATAGGCAACGAAGTTCTCATCTTACTCCTCTCCAGAAGTACATGAATTATAACGCAGAATATTGAAATTAGTTCTTCTCTATCCCTCGAACGATTTATAGTTATCAAATAATGTGACAAGCAGATGAGCATTACACTTGAAAGTGGAGTATTGTATGAACTTGCAAAGATGATTAATTTAACTAAGCCAACTACATAGTATTGTGATAACTGCAGAATTTCTCGTTATTATATATCCAAACAGCGCCTTACCTTTACTAGGCTTGCTATCAAGGCAGAAAAGTTTTACACTAAACCAGATGCAGGCAAAATTCATGGTACTCTAGACACTAGGGGTCGTTTGGTGTGAGGGATAAAAATAAATAGTAATGGAATAAGAAAATAGTGATGGGATAAAAAAATTGTATCTTCTTTGGTTGCCATGTTTGGGATAACTTATCCCACATTTATATCATAGTGATGGGATAAGTTATCCCTAAACAGCTAACCCCAGGATAACTAATCATGAGATAACTTGTCCCAAAACACTAGGACCAACAAAAGAAGCCCTTCAATATCAGGAAGCACCTCAGAAACCAACAACATTTTGTCAATTATTTCAAGCATTGGCGACCATCCTTTCATGGAAGTCAGCTGGTAAGCTTCCTTCTCCGTCAGTTCCTTCAGAATCTGCTTTTAGCTCGGATTTTTGTGACCAACCGTACATCTTCCTTCTTGCTTCCCTACGGGCTGCTCGTTCTTCCAACTTCACTTCCTTAAATTGCTCTTCAAGTTTTGTTTCTTCTTCCGGTGTAAAGAAAACTACCTCCATTTTCCCGAGCTCCTCGTACAACTTCTCAATCTTAGCTTTCCAGAAGAGGCCTAATTCAGTGTCCATCTCATGGTAAGGTGTCTTCAGCAGGTACTCATCAATACCACCTGCCTTGTCAATACATCGCAGGGAATGAGATGTAACCTTCACTCGAATCTGACGATCTAGGATATAACTGAAAAGCCGTTTCTCTTGCACATTAGGCTTCCAGGTCCTCCTCGACCTGTTCATATAAACAAACACAGTTTTATTTTTGGGGGAAGTAAAGAATGGCAGCTTATTATGATTCACCACATAAGATCGGAACTAAACTGATGATGCAGGTCAAGGGATGTTGGAAATAGTATTCCTTCAAATGTATTATACTCTAAGCAAATCAACACAAAAGTCAAAAGTAGAAATTTCTATGTTCTGATCAAAGGACAAATACACCAGCATATACGGTCTAATCAACCGTCTAATAATAGGCAAACAAAACTCAAATCCACAAAGAGACTAACATAAAGGTTTACACGGATCCAGGATTGAATAATCACTGCAAGGTTACAAATACTAAATAAGCATAAGCTACCGTCTACCGAACCAGCCAATAAGTACTCAAGCAGTTAACTTCTAGAGGTCAGTTGTTTTTTCGACCTTAACCTCTGTAATCACTGACCTTTTTTTTACTTGAACAGCACACCCATACAAGCAAAGCGTTTCACTGACATTCAACTGGGAATCCAACTTACTTGAACAGCACACCCAGACAAGCAAAGCGTTTCACTTACATTTTACTATAGTTCTTTTGAGACCTAACATAATGGCATGGCCTTAGGGATACAATTTTGGTCTCACCTACAGGGTGCAATGGAAGGAAGATGTATCTTTTTGATACTCTCTCACTCTCTTATTTAAACCTCTATATGATCCTAAGTGGAACCAATCACACATGCAAGAGAGGGAGGGCAATGTGATAGGCAAGTCAAATAGATTTTCTCCTTGTGTCAGTGATCAGAAAACCTCGTAACAAAGCACATTGAGGAACCTTGACTGAGAGAACCATTCAGTGTTATTATATCTGACAGGTGAAACATGATCAACAGCTGTACTCACTACAGTCCCACCAATGTAATGCATGTTCTAGGGACTCCAGAAGCAGACATAAAAATGATGTGTTTGCAGGAAACACAGATAAAAGGTCACAGTTGTTTGCATAATATGAGCAGTTTATGTTTTGGTGAAAACCATTTTCCATCAGTAAACCCTTAAAGACTTCTATTTCTGCGACAAAGATGGATATAAGCATATAAGCAACAGGTACACAAAAATCAGCAGCACAGAATGGAGTTCTATCCAACAAGTTCATGTAATTGTCTACAAAACTTGGAATGTTAGGAGATGATACAAATATTAATCCACCCCTCCCCCCTTTAAAAATAAAAAAAAATAAAAAGGAAAAAGGAGTACAAAATACTCTAAGGAGCTGTCAGCTCAGCAAGAACAAAAAAACTTGTTAGAGCTAAGGAGTTGACAAAATCCAGGTAGTTATCTAAGTTATTTACAGGGGAAAAGTTGGCCCAGCTAAAAAGGTTAACCAAACAACTAGTCTTAAGCTTACAAATTGGAGTTAAAACTCTATTGAAATATCTCCTGTTTCTTTCATTCCAAATAATCCAAAAAATACAAGCTGGGGTCATGGTCCAGATTTTCCTGATGGATTTTCTAACTTCCATAGAGCTCCAACAAGTGTAGGCATCTCTGATATTGAAGGCCGTGGACCAACTTATACCAAAAAGCGCTAGGAACATGTTCCAAAAGTGTGTTGCAAAAGGGCAGTGAAGCCTAAGGTTGTTGATGCTTTCTGAAGTTGACTGACACATGACACATGACACATTCTCATAAGATTGTCTTGAGTGAGGCATGCATCTTTTAAGGCTGTCCAAGTAAAACACGAGACTTTAGGGGGAAGTTTAGTCTTCTAGACTAACTTCCAGGGCCATAGATCAATCATCATCTTATTGGAGCTCAAGTGTTCATATCCTGCCTTGACCGTGTATAAACTTTTACTGTTGAAGTTCCATTTTAACTTATCACTGCTCTGAATGTTAATGTTGCACTTCTCTAAGCTTTTGAGCAGATTCAATAACTCTTCAAATTCCCAATCTTGCAAATTTCTTCTTAGGTTCAGGTTCCAAGGGTTGCCATCCCTATACTGAGCAATAAAATAATTAGGATGTCTGGTGATGTTAAATATATTTGGGAAGGCTTCTTTCAAAGTGGAGTCTCCTGTCCACTTGTCTAGCCAGAATCTGATATGGTTCCATTCCCTACCTCAAAGTTAGTTTGATTGAAAAAAGCATCCCACAAGGTATTAATGGCCTTCCATAATCAAGTTCCGTAGAGAAGTGTGGATTGTTTTGTACACCATTGGGTGTTGCTGCTATGCTTAGCCACAATTACCTTTTTCCACAGACCAGCATCCTCCTCCTGAGTGAACCTCCAATGCCACTTCATAAGCATACACTTGCTATGATAGCAAGAGCTTTGATACCAAGGCCACCAAGATGTTTGGGAAGAGTGACTTTTGGCCACATCACAAGGTGTAATTTGTGAGATTCACTGTTGCCTTCCCATAAAAAGTCTCTCCTGATTTTCTTTAGATGCTTCAAGACTATGTCGGGGATTGGGAAGAGAGACATGAAATATGTTGGATCCTATCTAAAACACTGTTAATTAGAGTCAACCTTCCTCCTAGAGAAAGGTACTGCTTTTGCCATGTAGCCAGTCTTTTCTCAAATTTCTCAATAACCCCATTTCATATTTCAGTTGCTTTGTGTTTGGCCCCCAAAGGTAGTCCCAAATAGGTTGTTGGGAAATTGCCAATAGTGCACCCCATAATATCAGTCGGCTCTACCAAATTTGGCACCACATTAACAGGATAAATAACACTCTTCGGAATGTTAATATGAAGGCCTGACAATGCTTCAAATATTATAATCACTAAACTCAAAGTTACAACAGGAAAATGGAACTAACAAAGAAATTGCAGAACAACAATGGACTAGTAAAACAAGAAATTATTGCAGAAAAAAACTAGAAGGGAGATGAGAAGCTTAGACTCAAAGAAGCGGGATGAGAGGACTAGACATTTTTTTCAACAATCTGCACAAGTCTAATTTGCTCTCACAAGTCGTATTTATCAACCCGGATCCCAAACATAGTCTCTTTATTCGGTGTTGGGCTGCTTTCCCCGTACTGGTCCTGGCTCGTTCATAACAATACTCCCCTCCTGAATATGAACCTTGTCCTCAAGATTCAAGTAGAGCAATGGCAACAATGAAAGACTATCACTCTCGTAAGTGAAACATGCTTCTCTATCTCAATTCCATTAGGGAGTAGTGTGATTGTAATTCCCTTTAGCTTTCCAAGCCATAGCATTGGTTGATGATCATTGTTAAATGGTTGATCCAACTCCTCAACAGAATTCAGTACAACAATTGATTTATGCAAATTCAATGCCATGTAACAAATGTTTAAAGCAGTTGAAAACACTAGAATAGCTGATAGTGTATCCTCATGGAAAGGAAGTAGATTAGTGCACCATGGAACAGATAAAGAGTCGGTCCGCAACAGTCCAGAAAGTAATACAGGGGACAATCATTTTCTGATCCATTGACTTTCTTGCTGGCATATCATTGCCTTCTCCAATATCGAAAATTCTCATTCCAATATTAAAGAACACAACAGCTTTGATGGAATATACAATGCAATGTCGTTCACCTAAACCAAATGTGAAAACTAGTAGAGTTGAACAAGGCGAAGAGACAGGAGTTTCTCCAGAAGCATAGAAGCAATAAACACGGCCAGTGAGTAAACCAAAGACTAAGCTGGCTGTAAACATTTGACGAGGAATGAATAAGATCTTAGTGTCTAGTCCATCAGATTTGCAATGATGGAAGTAAGCTGAAATTAGCAAAAGGCCAGTAAACAAAAATTTGTAGTTATTAGGGAACACGATATCATTCTTGAACCTCCACAAATGAATAGACACAAAGAACCAAAGGGCCAGCACAGAGTATCATTACTAGAGAAATATTTGGACACAGGTGCAAGGCCAAAATCAACATTCCAAAGCAGGAGCATGCCGAGACTTGCTGAAACAGTAACCTTGAGCACACATGTCTCTAAAGTATGCATATTGAAGTGTCGTGCCTTATTTTCATCAGGACATGCAGAACATCCCTGTAATTGTAGTGCCTCCGCTTTCACTGGATAACCTGATAGAGTCATGGCCTCGAAGCTTATTCCAGGATCCCATACACAAATATTCGATGTAGTTACAGGAATGGGTACCATAAAGAAATTAGCACCAGGATGAAAGGAAAATTGACTCAATTATACTGATCATTGAATCTCCCAGTAGGAGGAATGGCAACCTTATTCTCCAAAAAAGTTTATCAAGATATAGAGTTGCAAAAATCTTCTTCCCGTGTAAAGATAGTTAACTCTTTGCCAATCAATTCACCACTATCTACCCTGTCACTCTGCACAACAGATGTAGAGGGTTGCAAAGCTCTTAAAGAAATTGTCCCTGATCCCATTATCTGAACCAACCAAGTGACACCACCAAGAGAAAAAAGCCAGAACGTTGCAGTTCTTGTAAGCACATAAATAAGTCAACAAAAATCCCGAAAGAATGCACTATTGTCCAGTTGATACCCAATTGCATTTCTGTAATAGAAGTCAAGGTAAAGTGATACTCTATTTTGGTTACCCAAACAAAATTCGCCAAGCGAAATATGCAACTATAGAAATAAGTGGACCATAAGGCACCATCAAATGAAAATTCAATTTTCACCAATCTCCAAAAAACATTCAACATGAAATACCCTTGGCTAGAAAGAGCAACCGGATAACCAGATTCATCTCTTAAAGGAGAAATGCCAACAACCCGAGCTACAGTGTTTCCTGTATTTCCCTCATCCTCATGTTTAGAATCAATCGATGGATTTACCATCAGATCGTAACCAGTTGAAACCACTAAGGAAGTAATGGGTACAAAGTGTGAAGAAATACCAACAGTATTGTCAAATGCCGCAACAATCCCTTCGGTTTGCAAGGTCTCATCGTGAGAATGGAGTGCACTGTTGTTGTGAGAATTGTCCTCATTGACCATGTCATCAACAATGTCATCAACAATGTCTTCTGAATTTGTCCCATCAGCATTTGGGCTTGCTGGTGTAACTGAAGAATTGTCCTCCAAAACTCCATTGGGAATTCCATCGAACATGTGAGCTGCCTCTGAGTTTCCATCTTTTGAATCATACCTTCGTTGCATTTGTAGTTATCTCATTTCTATATGGAGGTGGTTCTTCTGTCCTCACAGTAGAAGCTGATAAGCTATAATTGATATGCTTGTCTTATGAGACAAACCAAAGGAAAAGGTGGGCACTGGGAAGGGCGGGCTGTTAAAATTGTTAGTTAGCTACTTTCTTTTGGGTGATTAACCTTTTATCTTCTCATACTATTCCATGTTGAAACAGCCCTAAGCAGCTTCTATATTTTACAGAATCAATCCCAACTGCCAGTTCACCACAAACTCAAAAAATTGTACATTTTAGATGGAAAATATTCAGTCCACTATGTTGAAAGACTAGCATCTAATACAATGTCATTGAAAGCTATAAAACAACAACTGCTGAAATCCCTCTGTCTCCTCAATGAATCCCTCGTTACTGCCCAGAGGTTTCGATTGAGGGATTTCTAAACGAGTGAAAACATACCTAACTAACATTAATATGTAAAGTAGAGAAATTGAAAACACATCCAAGCAAGGTAATCACAGAATTACAGAGCAATCTTATCAAAATCTCACATTTAGCCTAGAAACAGAAAATTGCTTTTTAAATCAAGAAGAAGAAGAAACTCACGTATTTCCACCTTTCTCACTGACCTGATTGGCAAACTGAATGTGGCGGCCAGCGAAGAGGCCACGCTGAGCACGACCCATGATGAGTTTTGCATTTGGTACGCATTTCTCAAGCCGTTGTTTAACTCCAGATGCCAAGTTCTTCTCTCCACCTATATTCTTCACTATCTTTTTCATCATTTCCTTGGATCTGAACGCCATTTCTTCTCAAGAATTTTGATGGAATTTGAGGTTTAGGGTTTTAGAGCTGAAATAAGAGGAGAGTTAAAAATTATAGTATGCGCTAGATGTAATATGCTCGTGCAAGCACAAACCCAATAAATTGAAATTTAATGCATTAGTACAATTCATTCTAGCAGTTAAATTTCAAGAGGAACAACTTAAAATTGGCAAAATACAAATTAAAGTCCAAGGAAAATAAAATTAGGAAACTAAAAATAGACATCATAAAAATATTTGTTTGTAAACAACATATAGCAAAAGTGACACAAGATCCTTGAGTCATTGAATTTCTCGACTGCTTGCGTGTTTCTGGACAACATTTCATGCCAAAATACAACACTGAAGCCTCCAATAGCACAAGCATTGGTTAATAAAACGTACCCAAAGAGCACAAATGAAGTTAGGCTTTTCGTAGTTCATGTATCACTCCCGGAATTCTCACATTAGTAGCCCATTTCTGGGACTATATGGGCTATCTTTCAAGTGTGCGACTAATCATTTAATGGTATGTAGCCAAACATTCAAAAAATTATTTCTAATCAATAATGCAATTAAGAAGTTCGATACACATGTTCGAATTATTCATTTGATTGTGGATCATTAGCTAAAGCAGGTTCTCAAGCTTCTTGTCTCATTACTATCTTTAAGAAAAAATCGAAATTCAAATGTTTGGTATGCAACTCTGACAATATCTACAAACATAACTTAAAACAAAAATACTAATACTCAGCTTTATTTCATTTACAGATATCTCAAACTCAAAATTCTCTAACTGCTTTCATAATAGTAAAAGATATTCGAATCAGGATATCAAAATAGCTCTCACAGGTGAGACAGTAAAAACTTTGGCGACATAGATAGATATAAGAAATAAGTTTATCTCTACCTACATTATTTGCATAAATACTTTCAACAAATGTCACTGGCATACATCAAAAGTTTAGAGTTCTCACACAACATATACACATAGAGCTATCAATAACTTACACGAATAGACACAAACATACTCAAATAGTAACGACAACTGAGCAAATGTAGCACCAAAATGTTTAGTCACAGTTTCATAAATGATATGTAGTTGCAGAAATCACATATACAAGAATGAACAGATAAAAAAAAAACCAAAATAAGAAAATTTACAAACACACGGAAATCAAAATGGGAAAATTCTAAAATCTCTAGAATGCAGGGCCAAAAGTTCTTGCAAAAAAAATAAAATATGGTAGCTTTCCAGGAAAAAGAATGATTAATAAATCAATCGTTGTCTCACACCTCTTGATAAGATATAGAGAATGAGAAACTTTAAAGAGATTTAGAATATAATCAAATTTCATGTTAACTGATTTTATTTTCTACAATGAACACAATTTTTCTAATTGCAAAGAAAAATATAAAAAAGAATAAATATGTTCATAAAATCTTTCAAACTAAGTTCCAGTGCTTGGGATTTTCCCAGTGATGGAAGATTAGTCAACTTCATTTTATATTAGATCAGTTTAATCATCTACTACTGTAATTGATTCCAATAAAAATATAACATTTGCAAACTTGATCACTCCAAAGTAAAATGAGTCAGACATATTATCAAACACTTTGAGTGCATAATCAACCTGGCCCAAAAATGAGCAAAATATAAAATAAGTCGTGTGCTAACTTTGTTGAATCAAAGCGCTATGAGAAAATTATACTAAAACAACCTGCCCCACACATAGCATAAACATTAGTTTTAAAAAAAACTCAGAAAAAATAATTCAAAAAGTGAAAATGACAGAAGATAAAAAGGGAAAGACGCCGAGAAAAAGAAAAGAAAAGCAAAAATCAGATTGGCTATCAACAAAATTGAAACGAATTCTCAAGCAAAACATAGGACGAAAATGAAAGTTCCGAATAGAATTTGAAAAGGCAAAGAAGGAGGAGAAGACCAAAGAAAAACAGATACATATGATTTAAGCGGAGCATACCTGAATTCAAAGAAGTGGGACTCAAACAGTCGCTTCACGTAGAAAATTGAATAAAAGATGTCAAAGCAAATCATTGATTTTGTTTTTGGTGACACTTTGACAAAGAAAAGGTCAAACCCACTTTAAAATGTAATTAAGTTAATCTGGAATCAAATTAATATTTTCAAAACTTTCTAATCTTTTATAAAATACAAAAAGACACTACATTTTTCAACTACCAAATCATTAAAAAAAGTAAAAGAAATTAGAATTTTCTCTCTTCTTCTTCTTCTCCAACGTTCTGCTCTTCTTCTTCCTTAGAAAATCCCCATTATATTCCTCCTCATCTCCGACCGTCACTCTCTCTTTCTGAACAGAAGGTCATGTTCGACTTAAAATGGGTAAGTCATTTTTTTGAAAGATTTTATAATTTTCGAACAACACATTTTTGATACTAAGTTTTTTTCTTGGGTTAATGAACAAGAAATCGTTCTATAGATGTGAAAAATTTAATAATGGTGTAATAATGCCTATTATTTATTGTTTTTGAGAGAAAATCGACAAACCCAAAAAAATCATAATTCTGAGAAAATGTATATGTATTGTTGTTGTTCATTGAAAAGTCGTTTTTGTTGCTTTTGTTCTTCTTTTTATGACCATTTTTGTTCATATGATTGTAGAAATACAGTCGTCTTGTTCAACTGTCCAACATATATTTCATTTATTGAAAGATGTGTCATATGTTGCAACATATTAGTGATCTGTTGGGTACATATTCCAACATAGTTGTCATATGTTGGAACATGTCACCTATGTGTTAGAGCAATATAATGCTCATATGTAGTAACAAGTTACCCATATATTGCAACAGAAGATTCATCTGTAACAGAAGATTCATCTGTGGCAACAGAATATTCATCTGTGGCAACAGAAGATTCATTCGTGTCAACAAAAGGCACATTTGTGGCAACATAATGTTCATATGTGTGAACATAAGTATAAATTGCTACTCATTATTATTTTATAATCAATTATAAACTCTCAAACTTTTTTTATTTACATTGTAGATAAAATGACACAAGAAGCTTCATCTATGGCAGCAGCTCAATCTTTTGTTGGTGCTGCTTCTTCTTCTAACATCAAATGCTCTTCTTACCGATGCGAAGGATGTGATCAGCAACATGATTATTCTACTAGTCGTGTTAAAGAACTAACTAATATTTTTAAGCAAATGACTTACAATATTGATGTCCATACATCGAAGAAGATTTCACAGCCTTTGAAGTGTAGGAGGTTGAAAAAATCTATTTCCCGTTCACTATCTATAATTAGTAAAAGAAAAATCAATCAATGACTACTCCTCCAATATCTTTCTCAACCGCAAAAGGCAGGGAGAAGGAGAAGGAGAAGGAGAAGGAGAAAGAGAAAGTGAAAGAGAAAGCGAAAGAGAAAGAGAAAGAGAAGAAAGTCGTCAGTTGTGATGTGAAGCAACAATATCCATTTGAAGGTTTTAACATTATCGACGATGGTCCAACTGAACTAATGTCATTCTTCTCGCAATGGATAAACAAGGGTCTTTACAAGCAACATGCAAAAAAGTAAAGTCGTTCAACTATTATTAGTATTTCTTCTTGATGTCCACTAAATAATTATTTTTAATGTTTACACAATTATAGAAGAGACAAGGATGATCACTACTTAATCAATTGCTCAAAACTTGGATTCAAACAACTTGATTTTGTAGTTGCATTTCCAAAGAAGAAGGATTGGTTCTACGTAATGTCTCAACCCAATAGGTGTTGGACTGATGAGGTAAATCCATGTCCACTTATATTTTGATTAAGACATGAATACATACAAATAATTGATACAGAAATACACTTGTTGATGCATCTGTGCAGCATGTGGATGTCATTTTGTACTATTTGCGGAAGAAGTTGAAGCAACAGAGTCATTCTAAATATCGATATACCACTAATAATTGTTTTTTTCAAAACATACATTGACAATGTAAGTGTTGTTTCTGAAAATGAGAATAAAATGGTTGACACTATCAAAGGGTTTGGTATACCTGCTGGACTGCCTTGGCACCTCACAGATGAGGTTTATGTCCCTGTAAATTATAATGAGGAGTTTTATTGGGTCTTGGTTGTCGTTGTATTGAAGGAACGGTGCATAAAGGTATATGATTCGATGTCCCCATCTAGGACTAACATAAAATTATCCGCTGAGATTCAAAAGTTGTCTACAATGTTGTCAAAGTACCTTGAATCAAGTGGATTTTTTGAGCAAAAAGACCGAACCAACTGGTCAGTTCTTGAATCTTACCAGGAAAAGAACAAATCTCACCCATTCGAAGTCATACATGTTACTGAATTTGCCCAACAAACAAGCAATATTCTGTAAGTATCACATTATTTTTTTATCTTACCACTATCGAAATGTGATGTTATTAGGTTTATCATATTTTCTAATTGATGATATACCATGCAGAGATTGTGGACTTTTTGTTGCTGCATACGCTGAGCTTTGAGTGATGGACTACAAGTACTATCTTATGAAATTATTTCTCAATCGCTTCGCATGAGATATGCTTCACTCCTATGAAATTATGGGATTTTAAAGACCCGGAGTGGCTATGTTAGCAACAATGAAGACCCACAGAGGCCTAGACCTAAAAAATCAAAGTTCATATCTCCAGATGAAAATGTTGTGGTTACCACTATTGGTTAGATTTAGTTTTTATGGTTATGTATACCATTTTGTTGATAAGTTGTAAAAAATAATTGGTGAAGTGTTCATTTTTGCTGATAATATTAATGATTTTTTTTTTGTTGGAACAAATGTCAATTATGTTGGAAAGGAAGAAATGTGGTATCTGTGGCAACATATATAGCCTTTGTTGTAAAAAAATCATACAATTATCTGCATGTGTACCAACAGAAAGGTGATATGTGGCAACATATATAACCTCTGTTGTAAAAAAAACCACTGAATTATATACATGTGCCCCAACAGAAAGGAGATATGTGGCAACATATGTCACTTTGAATTGTCATATGTTGCAACATTATATTGTCAAAATTCAAAAAAAAAATTAAAAGGTAGAAAACAACCGTCGTTTTTCCTCTCTCCTCTATAAAAGGTCGTTTCATATTCCAAATTTAATTTACTTTTACTAATTTCCATTTGTTTCCTTCTTTCCTTCATCTCTCTTATTTCTATATTATTCTTCTTCACAGATCCAGTTGTTGTTGCGATATTTTCTACAACATAAGTGTAGTCTGTTGCGATATTTTCTACAACAAGTCGTCGTTGCCCTCATCATTCCTAATTTATCGTCGATATCTTCTCAGGTAAAATTTAATTAGGGTTTTGAAATACTTACTGCTATTAAATTAGGACGTTTTTAGTGGTTTATCGCTTATTTGTTTGTAGGATGGTTGATTTGGTTGGTTGTTATTCCTTTGGAAATATTATCTGTTTTCAAAAAGCTTCAATTTGTAGTTGGTTGGTTAGGGTTTAGGGAGGGTTTTGCGGTTTGTTGGTTTCTTTATTTGTGGTATTGAATCGTAATTGGGGTTTTCTGAGGGGTAATGTGTTGTTTGTGTGTTGTGTTGTTGTGTTTGGTTGTTGTTATTTTTGTTAAGAAATATTTAATTTTATGGTTGCAGATACAAATATAATGCCTCCTGTCAAAAGAAAAATTGTATTAACAACTGAAACAACTGACACAAAGATTCAGAAGAGGTATAGGACTAAAACTGTTAGGAAGAAGAATGAAAATTCCAGTTCCACTCTTTTAGAAGAACTTACATCTGAAGCACTTCTTCTCAAGTAGAGTCAAGAGTTTATTCTTCTCAAGTAGAATCAGGAGTTTCTCAAGAAGATTTTAAAATTCTCCATGAAGTCGTTGTAGAGGAAGAAGGACAAAAAAATAAGGATAAGGATGATGATGATAGAAAAGATAAAAATGACGTTGTTGATGATGAAGAAAGAGAAGAAGAAAAAAATGAAGTTGATGATGATGAAGAAAGAAACGAAGAAGAAAAAAATGAAGTTGAGGAAGAAGAAGAGAAAAAAAAGAAGTTGAGGAAGAAGGAAAAAAAAGAAGTTGAGGAAGATAAAGGAAAAAATAAAGAAGTTGAGGAAGAAGAAGAAGAAAAAAAATAAAGTTGAGGATGATGGGATCGAAACTGTTAATGCACATACTTTTCCTGTGCATTTCCAGCCTAATGCTACTGGTGATAGCATTATAAGGTCAGCCTTGGAAATATCTTTCGACTCCTTCAGGACCATACTCCGGGAGAATAGTTTGGAAGATTTTTTTAGGAATAGTTATTTTCGTCAATATCTTGATTTGCCAATGAATAATAATGCACGTTTTCAAATGAGCATTGTCTATGAACTTCTGAAAAGAAGGTTCATTTTTGAGAATAATGAAAAGAAGAATGAGGTGTTGATTAATTATTGTGGCATGCCGCTCTTCTTTGGCAAAAAAGAGTTTGCCATAGTTACAGGGTTAAAATGTCATTCTCCTTCTAAGCCAATCCCTATTTTCACAGTAAAAAAATAACCACGGAGACGAAAGAAAGGAGAAGCACAAACATGTAAGGAACAATCAACTGAGGAGCAGGACTTGGTGTCCCTTGTTGGCCCAAGCTTCAAAAATCTCAAATTGATATATTTGTTGAATGACAAGGATACATCGAAGAAGCACAAGGAGTCATTGTGCTTACTTTGGTTTGTATATAATGTACTTATATCCAAATATGTCAACAACAACATACCCCTTAATTGGGTGAAGTTATTCGAGGATATTGAGGCTTTCAAGAACTATCCTTAGGGTCATGACCGCTACGAATTAACTATCAAATACTTGTTGACTCCTTTATCTCCAAAGACCAATAACTTATTTGGCTTTCCATGGACTTTCATGGTGAATACAAATGTTCTTAATCTTTTTATATTTTATTGAATAATTCAACATTTGATTTGTGACCTGTTTTCCTTTTTTTATAGGCTTGGGCATTTGAAGTCATTCCTTATTTGAGGCATCAAATAACTACAAAAGAAGAGATTTCATCTCCAAGGATATTGAGATGGTTGACAGCAAAAAAAATTAAAAATCCTCCGGATATTTTTAACCCTCCTGATGATGCAGTAAGTTGTTATATTACAAATTTTAAATTGTCATATGAGGCATATGTTGCTACAGATGAGTCATCTGTTGCTGCAGACGCCTCATATGTTGAAACATATCACCCATTTGTAGCAACATGTGACCCATCTGTAACAATATGTGACCCAAATGTTGCTATAGATGACTCATATGTTGCTACAAATGATGCATCTATTGTAACATGTGATACAAATATTGCTACAAATGCCCATATGTTGCAACATATCACCCATCTGTAGCAACATATGTTGTTACAACATCTGACCCAAATATTCCTATAGATGACTCATTTTTATAATTTTAGGTTGTGTATTCATGACTTGTCCCAACAGAAAAGGAATTGCAAATTCCATTTCTGATTACTCTAGGAATAGTTGAAACCTTTTTTGATCCTATAGTGGATAGAGTTAAAAGGGACTTGGCTGGAGCAACAACCATCAAAGAGCAAGAGTTGATGATGACTTAGTTGTTTTTAATGAGGAT